>MWRK01006876.1:0-17844 GCA_002157035.1 Melampsora medusae f. sp. deltoidis
GTATACAAGAAAAAAAGAAACCATGACGGTTGAGCCTGACTTGGCGAAGACTTAAAACTTATAATTAGGGGTTTCGGAACTGTGCAATCTGGTCTTATAAGTTGCGGACTTGCTTTTAGAAGCAGATTGGCATGCTGCGTCCCGGGTGCTCGCAGTTCTCTTCTTGAACCGCCCTAATATTCTTTGATGGGCTTAAACACAAAAACAAAAAACCTTTGTATACATGTATTATTTACAGCTGCTTTTTTTGAGGTAAAGCCTTTGCTCTTCCAAAAAGAAATCAACTCTTTATAACGAAAATCTGGATCTCTTTATTCTTCTTTTCAAAAAACCATATCTGGGTATTTGGTATCTGTATTTATTTCTTGTTTTTCAATCTGTTTTGGTTTTAACAAGAAACATGATGGACCCCTTACCTTGGTGAAAGTGATGCAAAAGTAATTGATCTTGATTTTCATTCTCACAAAGTTATGATAGGGTGTTACACTGCAAACATTAAACAACTTCTCTTCAATTGGGCAGGGTGTAATGATCAGAGGTATAATTAGTAATCAAATGATTGATCACTGCACATGCACTCAAACTACCTATGTGCAGCAGGGTGAGTAAAATGGGAGTATACAGGGATGCTCAGCTATTGGCTCATCTGCATAAGTTGATTACATGTAATAAACATATGTAGAACGTGATGAAGACGATATGCTTTTACCCGGTAGGAGTACGGCTGTATGAATTTCCTTCCAGTTCTCTGGTCTTGGTGTTCGAAGAAAATTTTGGACGGAATGATATCCAACGCCAGCGAAGTGAGAAGCTGAAAGGGTTAAAACTGCACGTCGCTTTTGAAAATTGAATCATGGCGACTTCCACCAACAGTAGTTCACTTCCAGATCTGAGAGGGTTAGTTTCCACAAAAGACCTTCTCCTTCTACTTTCCCTCAAACCGAATTGATTTTAAATCTCTCCCGAACACAATTTCATGATCAACGCGATATCATAAGTTTTTTGGCTGGTACACTTTCGGGTTTGACCAAATTAGCAGTCGGTCATCCATTCGATGTTCGTCAGAATTCTTTCACAAATTGAAGTAAATGACGGCTTGACCAATTGAATTTTTCAATTCTTTGTTTATTGTGATGGATGATAGACTATCAAACTCCGTCTTCAATGTACATCACCGGGTCACTACTCAGGTCCATTAGATTGTTTACTTCAGACTGTTCGAAAAGAAGTAAGTGAATTCTCACAAGATCAAAGACAGAAAATGAGATACCATTGATCAAGATTTATCAAGAGACTGATTAATTCGTAGGGCCCTAGAGCATTATACAAAGGTGCCTCTCCACCTGCGATCGGTTGGGCAATCTCAGATGCGATCTTAATGGGATCACTCGATCGTTATCGAGCTTGGCTTGCAAGGTCAACCGGTACTGATACCAAATCATTATCAATCCCATGTCATGGTGTAATCAATTCCTTTCATTTTAAGCTCTCTTGACTGTTTCTCACTTGGTTGAATTAGTATTTATATTCTCTTCTATTTCTTTCGCTATTCTTGTCATGTTACATTTTCATCGAATCACCAAACAAAAGCTCGCAGGTGCAATGGCTGGATGGACAGTTTGCGCTGTAGTAACTCCCATTGAAACCCTGTAAGTTTCATTATTTTATCAATCCTCAATGCATACATATCTCAAGCAATTTTCCAAGACTAATCCTTCCTTCGAATCCTCCAGTAAAGCAAAGCTTCAAATGCAAACCTCAGATCCACGTACAAAACTTTACACAGGTCCGATTGATTGTGCGCAACAGATTTTCAAAAACGATGGTTTCAAAGGGTTTTATAGAGCTTTACCAGCTACTTTACTCTTCAGAACTTGGTTTGGAGCGATGTTTGCATCATATCCAATCCTTTCTTCTTCCCTACCTAGTTCACTTTCTAGTGGTACTCGTGATTTTTTAGCTGGTGGTTTAAGTGCAGAAGTCTTTTGGATCTTTAGTTATCCATTCGATGCAATTAAAAAGTTTGAATCTTTCTTCTGTTGACGGTTTTGTTGGGTTAAAATCAAGTTCGGACTAACAATCATTCTCTTTTGATGGTTCTCATGTCTTTGGTTTCTAGTCGAATGATGTGTGATTCGATTACCAATCCAAAATATCCAACTTGGCTTTCAGCTGCTCGTTCGATTTGGGATCAAGGTCGATACACCGTTGAGTCACCTCCACTCATTCTTTCTTTTTCCTAACCCTCTCTCTAGCCACTCTTACCTGTTTCTCCAGGCCTTTTATCGAGGTTTTCTTCCGTGTGCTCTCAGAGCTTTCCCTACCAACGCCGCTGCTCTGTTTGTCTGGTCAGTAAAATCCCATCTTTCATCTTTCTTGAGCATGGGGAAGATTGATGAACATGCGATATCTATGTTCACAGGGAGCGCAGTATGCGACTCATTCGAGGAGACTGAAACTCTTCTCAACCTGGATCAAGTTCAAGGGGGATTGAACTTGATGACTTTGTATCATAAGAAAAATAAAACCCTCAATCATGTCAAATTCATCATACTGATACTAATAGACTCAAAACCAAACTAGATCTACTATTTCTATCTCATTCTCGAGTTATCGTTGTTTTTTTCCTTTTTTGAACCTTTCTTTGCACTTGAACTACTTTTCAAATTTTCCTGATTTTCTACAATTATCACTTATCATTCAAAGCGCTCTTTGTACCCGAGCACATCCCTCTCAGATCTCTCAGCGGCTGTGAACCCTTGGGGTTTTCCTCCTTTCTTTCCCTGTTTCAAAACGCACTTGCTCACCAGTTCACATCAGAACAAACATGGCCAAGTATCCAGCTTTCCTGGCGCGCTTCAAAACATGATTGATATCAAATTGTTTCACACAACTAGATGCAATCATTTCTTGGTCCACTTGATCAGATTTATCACATCTATAGTGGATTATAATGCATGTTAGACAAGGAGGTGAGATATTTGTCAATGTACTCTCTTAAAAATGCCCATGTGATATGATTCTCCATTGGAGTGTTCCCATCCTTTCATTATGTTTTTCTAAAATAAATATGTTCACATTGCATTGCATAACATCTTGACATCATCGTTCATCAATGAAACTGAAAAAGTGCGAAACCTCCCTTCTTCATCCTGGTGAATTCTAAATATCCCATCTAAGAAAATTTTGCAATATTTGATTTCTTTTGCTTTACGTTTTGATTTCATTTTCTTTTCATAGCACTCTTACTCATCTTCATCACCCTACGTTTCCTTTCTTTTTCATCAAATTTCTTTTGTTCACTGGCACTCATATTTTTAACCTTTTCATCTTGGATCTCTTTTAACCTTTTTCTTCTTTCTTCTTCTTTTTCTTTCTCCTTCTCCTTCTTACTTTCACTCAGAATCGCATCTGCATATTCGGTTCTACGTTTTGCAAATTTTGAGCCTGAGATTGAACTTAAATTCAATAGGTTTAGAGAATTTAGGAGTGAGAATGTCAGGGTGTAAAGATCTAGATGGTCTGAGGTTTGTGAAGGGGGTGGTAGTCGGAGTCGAAGTGTTATTGTTCGAGATTTAGGAGTAGAGAGTGTAGTAAGTTCTCTAAGGATTCCGAAAACTCAAGTCAGTCGAACCGGGTATGATTTACAGATACCACTTTGAGAAGGGGGACAGATAAGATGGGTGGCTTACTTTTCCATTGGTTCTTCATGAGGAGTACCAGAGATAACCAAGCTATCAAACCACTTGAAGCTCTGAGGTTTTGAATTCAGTAGTTCGGTCAACTCTTTATTCCTTAAAGATCGCAAGAACATCATGTACATTAGCACATGCTGGATATACAGCCCGGCTATCGCAGGCCAATTGAGGAGCTTCTACTTACTTGAGGAATTGTTCAGTCACTTCGCCTGACTCTGACATGATGACCATATTTGAAGGTAAAGTACTGAGCTCCTTCACTTCTGTGAATGTTCGCTACACCCAATTTCACAAATGGATATGATCCCCAATAGAAAATAATCAATCTCGGTAAGACAAGTATATTCTAAGATGGGATCAATCACTTACCACATCCCATCGATCCCTTCTAAATTTATCCATAACACTCTTTTCAACCAAAGCCCAAACAAACAAATCTTTAGTATCAAAACCATTATCATTCTTATTAGAAGCAACTTTGAAAACCAATTCAATTTGATCTAAATTTCCAGTCCAATTAAAATCGATTGAAGATCTCAAAAACTCATATAAAATCATCGGTAAATCTTGTCTAGGTCTTAAAAAGAACCATAAATTTAAACTTTCACAAAATTGACGACCCGTTCCAAAACTTATAAATCTTGATGGACCAATTTGTGCAAATAAGGTTTTAGGATCGATTCCTACTTGAGAAAATTCGGTTTTAAGTTTAGGTGAGATGATTTTCAAATATTCTTCAACTTTTTTTGTGTTTGAACGTTTTCCAAGGTAAGTCAAATAAGTGTAAATCAAAGTTACTAGAACGAGTAGGGCGTCGAAAGTGTATTGGGCTGGTCTGAAAACAAATGCTTTGAATCGGTATTCTTTTCCATCGTATGTAGGTTCTTGTGAAGGTGGAGGTGGAACGAAAGGAGGTAATTTGTTGGGCCATTTTAGTTTTCCTTCTGTTGCGATTGGTTCATGAGTAGCTTGGGGTGCAGTAGCAGGTGAAGGAGGATCTGGTACTGGAAGATCGTCACCGTCAAAGGTCGGAGTCACATGTGGTGGTGTGGCCGGTTGAGGTGGTGGGACGACTTCTGAGGCTGCTACTGTTTTGAGGAATTTGAATTGGGTCAGCTTGACTTCTCTGGAAATTTGTGAATACAACTGGTAGAGAGTGAAAAGCAACAAACCAGCTAGTCCTTGTCTAATTCCTTCGAATGGTGTGTTTGAGATTGACCAACAACCAATAGTGAGGAATAGAAGAAGTCGAACGGACATCTTGATGAATTGCTGAGCTGGAATCCTGTAAGCGATCGAATGAACTCAACTCGATCGAAGGACAAATCTCACCTTAAACTTACCAATAAGTCAGAAACTCAGTTTAAGCAGGTTTAAACCTCATTCGACCTCAGTCAAAACGACTTAATCAGATTCCAGTGTTCCAACTTCCCAAGAGTCCTTTTAAGGCTTCATCATGATCACAAAGTGGATCAACTCGAGAGATTTCATCAGAAAAGTGGGCCCAACATTGTTGATGACTCGAAGATTCTACTGCTTGGGGTAATCATGCATCAGGCTTTTGAATGTCTGAGAAATAGCGCAAAGAACAAAAAGCAAAATTGAAACGAAATGAGACACAAAGCAGCGATCATACAGCACATTTGGATTTGCTTTTCCAAGAGATCTATAAGAACATCAACATCCTTCCATTTGCGCCAAAACTTGCCCTTCATTTCAAACTTCCATCAAATCCAGCATTTAACAACATCCACTCATTAAATCATCACACTCATTTTCAACCTCAATTAGTTAAATCAACAAAACACCACAAAAATGCTTCGATTAACAGTCTTCTTTTCCACCCTTTTCTTCCTTGTGACAATCTCAAAAGTCACTACCTTACCAACCCCTCAACCCTCATTGGATCTAGAAAAGAGACAACCTAACACAGAAGATTCTCAGCCACACATAATATCATATCTCGATGCCCATAGGATGGGAGCAGAGGTGCTTAATTCGGCCAGGGAAGGAACCAATGCACAACCAGATCAAACAGAACAGGCTTTGGATACTGTAGTTGAACCACCTATCGCACAAGATGTACCTGAGCCAATCAACTCGGCACAATTTGTTGATACATCGAATGTTGTAGCACCTGCGACACTAGAAGAGGCATATGCGATCTTAGGCTTAGGTACACCACCTTATAATGCTATGACACAAGCAGAGGCATATCAGAATGGAGTAAATGGTTTACCTGAATCATCTAACTGGGTACAAACTGTTGATGTATCACATGTTGTACCTCCTACTGCTTGAAATTGTTAATTGATTTTGTAACTCATAAGACCGTGTTGTTTTCGAAAGAGGTTGAATTGGTTTATATGCATCAAAGACATTTAATTCTAAACTTTTGTCTTTTGTGATATATAGTCTCATCTATACCCAAACTCATCTAGAACCTGTGATTATGATGAGGTCTGAATGCTTGAGGAATTTCCTTTCATATTTCTGGAACCTGAGCAACAATACTTACCAATGTTGCTCATGATGAGATATCATGTCATTTGCTGAGTTTTCATGCTTTTCTATGTAAATATCAGACAGCTTTCCTAAACAAACAAGTCTGGGTCCTGGACTCCGGTTGCTTACCGGCCCCGAGTTCAGTTCCCCGCCAGTAGACTCGCCTGCAAGTCATACACTCACGTTAACGGTTAAGAGTTCCGATGAAATTTGTTAACTTGAAGAGACAGTTCGCAGCCCATCGAAGACTTCTAGCTTTCTTTCCGAGTTTAGTCTCTTGAAGATACAACAAATAGGCGCTACAATCATGGCACACTCTAGTAGCATAGCCCAGCTTTCGCTTTGGCGCGAGATCATCTCAAAACGTCACAAGAAGACAGAGTCAGTAAATCAACATCTCGATTTCATCCGAACGCGTTTTGAGGAACTTGACTCGGAACGATTTATTTAGTCCAAGGAGTCGATCCTGGATATATTTCTTCAAATCGGAATATCAGAAAGCCCCTGTGGTTCTATCCCACCCGTCAACAAAAGACTCAAATCCCGGGTCCATCAACGATCTGATTCTGAACTTCCATCCGATGAAGTCACAGAAAACATTCAAAATGAGGAATTGCGAAATGTATCTCGTCCTTTAGGCCTTATGGATTTACCCTTTGAAGTCTGTGAGAAGATCATTATAACGCTCGATTGCATAGCAAGACTCGAAGCTAAAGAAATCTGCAATAAAAAGCACGAACGTAAGGTGACGATTACAGGACTAGGTGATCAGACTCCATACAAGACTTATATCCCGCTGGACTCGCCAATCTTGAATAGTATTCAAAACTTCTCAATCACTTCGCGTAAGATATACCAATGTTGTCAACCATGGCTTTGGCGAGTTAGTCATTTTCAAATTAGCTTGTCAATTGGGGAAAGATTTCTAAGCATGATTCATCTTTCATTCCAATTTCCAGAACCTAAGATTTCCTACTTCACTCCCGGCACCAATGGCTCTATGGACAGAAGATATTCTTCTCAGACAAGGCTCCCATGTCAAATCTTTGTGGATCAACTTCTCCCCAATGGGTGGTGGCGGTCCTGATGAACACGGCGATAATGATCCTTTCCATGATAATCTTGAACTCGATTTTGAATCTGAGTACATAGAATCACTCTCTTCAAAGAATATAAAACTTTTGATAAACCGGTGCCCTAACCTTTCTACACTCACTATCGAGTATGATTATAAACGATACGACGAGGGCCGCACAGAAGCTTTTTTCTTAGAGCTAGTCTCACTATTATCCAGTCTCAAACAATTTCGGCATTTACACGTATTGGGTGACCCTATAAAATTCATGAATAAATTCCCATCACAAGCGGTTGCTAGTTTACCTCTGCTCGAATCGCTCACGTGTGGTGGAGTCACCGTGTCTAGACATCGAAAGGAGCTTGGTGAAGAATCTTTTGGGTCCAGTCTATCCAAACTCAGATATTTATCACAATTGCATCTATACCGATTTGAAGATATAGATGAAAGCTGGTGTCTCCACGATTGGCCAAGGACAATCACTGATCTCACATTCCGACAATGCGATACCTTATCACTCAATACAGCATATCAGATCATTCGGCACATTGCACCTCACCTAACAAGGCTCGAGCTTGACTACAAAAAAGACAATAGCCCCTGGGGAAGTGATCACAGCTGGAATCCTCGACTGTCTTTGATACTGCCATCCTTGATTGACTTGAAGCTTTCTAGCCAAAATCCTAACTTACTGCTTAACTTCCGAGACTGCAAGTCCCTCCGCTCGCTTCAATGGACCTATAGGACTATGGAACATCTCCAATCATTGAATGAAATTCTGTCTCAAGCTCCATGGCCTCAGCTCAAGAAGCTTGACGTAGCCCCTTGCCATCGTCTATATTCAACTCGTGTACCTATGTTACAGGCTCAATTACGTAAAGTAGTAAAGTACTGTGAACAAGCCAATATGAAAGCGAATGTACATACATCATACTTGCCCAGTACAAAATCAATATCAGACTATGATACAGATGAAGATGACTCGGATGAAGATGAATGAGGTTGACACCTTGACCCCTGAGTGTTGGTTGATTGTCCCTTTAAATCTATCTTGTAGACCCTTCTGCATCAAAGACATCAGAACCAACGTCCCTTTCTTCATGCGACTAATTGATGTCTCTCACGTGCAGTTTCTCTCTTACTTGACCTCTTGCTTATATGAGTACCTTGGAGATTTTGGGATTCATCCTATTCCATTATTCTCATTCAACCAGTTGACTTTCAATTG
This sequence comes from Melampsora medusae f. sp. deltoidis, assembly GCA_002157035.1. Lineage (NCBI taxonomy): Eukaryota > Fungi > Basidiomycota > Pucciniomycetes > Pucciniales > Melampsoraceae > Melampsora > Melampsora medusae. The sequence continues at coordinate 8,507 of MWRK01006876.1, forward strand.
ACCTATGTAGTAATGAAAATAAAATCCTGTCTGACTGCAGGGGAATATCACTTGCTTCTGTGCAGTGTCCTACAGCAATCATTGGTCTTGGACTGAAATGTTCCAAAATTTCCAATCCACTGGTTGGAGAATTTGAGCTCTAAATAACTGCTGTGATTATCAGGAGAAAAACCCGGATCCTCTGCCACTCCCTGGCGAGGGACGTTAAGTTTGGGTACTTGATAGTCCATCAAAGCTTTTAATCCCGCTTCTGCACATTGGTTCGCTTCGAAAATACAAACAAAACCGGATATCAGTATGACCTCCTCTAATCACACAGCTCAGCTTGAACTTTGGCGCGAGATTGTCTCGAAACGTAATGAGGAGACTCAGCCAGTAACCCAATATACCAATTTTATTCAAAAGCACTTTGATGAACTTGACTCGGAAGGGTTCATCTGGTCCAAGGAATCGATTTTCAATATCTTCCTTCAACTCGGTCTATCAGGACGCCCACTTGGCCTTTTACCATTGAGGGATGAAATTTGGCAAACCCGTGGTCTTCAAGGAAATGAAGTTCCATCCAAAGAAGTTGAAAAAATGGTTTCAAATGACGCACTACGGCACACAACTCGTTCGCTAGGCCTCATGGATCTACCTTTTGAAGTCTTTGAAATGATACTCGGAACACTTAATTCTATGGCTGCCCATGAGGCTGAGGAGATTCGCAACAAGAAGCACCTCAACATGGTAAAGATCACAGGTCCAGGTGCCCGGCAGCCATCATCACCTACTTGCACGAAAACTCGCCAATCTTGAACATCACCCAAACCTTTTCACTCACCTCACGTGAAATTTACCAACGCTGTAGACCGTGGCTATGGAGGGTGAGTAATTACAAATCAACTTGCCAATGGAGGAAATTCTTCTAATCAAAATCAATCACTCATATCGAATTTCAGAAGTTACAGTTTCCTACTACTCTTGCGGCACCGGTGGATCTATGGACTGACAATCTCCTTGTAAAGCATGGCTCCCATGTGAGATCTCTATCACTTCTCCTCTCGGAGAACTGCAGTAGACCATACGGTGAATTCGCAAGGCATGATCCCTTTTATGATAACCTTATTGTCGATTCTAGGGATCCCGAATCCATTTCACCAAAGAATGCAAGAGATTTGATAGCTCGGTGCCCCAATCTTTCTACGCTGAAATTTGATTCTGAACATGACGAATGGGGTGACAACGCGGGCAGAACTGAAAAATTTCTATTAGACCTACTTCCACTAATCTCAAATCTCAAGCAACTCCAGCATCTGCATATAATGAACTTCAACTTGGCAGCCTGGCGTGAATTCCCATCAAGAGCCGTGGGTTCCCTACCCTTGCTGCAAACATTCGTAACCCATCCCCCTACGAGATCTGAAGATCAACAAGAAGTTGGTGAGAGTTCCTTTGGATACAGGCTATCCAAGCTCAGATATCTATCGCGGCTGGAATTATGGTTCAATTTCGACGTAAACGAAAGCTGGTGTCTTTATGATTGGCCAATAACCATAACACATTTTGGAATTGGCTATTGTTTTGTATCACCAAGTTCAGCTCATCGGATCATTCAATACATTGCCTCTTATCTAACAAAACTTGAGCTGGATTTCTCTGATCTCGAATTTGAAGGCCGCTTTGGATTGGATTCTAGCGGAAACCCTGAAATTAGTTTCTCTCTTCCATTTCTAACGGACTTGGATCTTCATCGCTCAAACATACGCTTCCTGACCAGCTTCCGAGACTGCAAATCTTTAAGATATCTAGAAGGGACCTGCTCAACACCGGAAGACTGTAGGGCACTGATAAGGATCCCGTCAGAAGGTAATTGGCTCCAACTCAAGAAACTGAAAGTAAATGTTTATTTTCATTCTGAAGTTGAACTTCAAACTCAAGAAATGAAAGATCAATTGGTTTCTTTGGAGAAATGCTGTAAACAAATGAATATGAAAGTGGTTATATTCCGGCCTTGGGGCAATCCACCCATGGATGTGAGTAATTTTGGTTTTGATGTGAGCTCACAAGAGGTTTTCATCAATCCTGATGTGAAACTTACTCCATTTGTCTAGAATTAAAAATGTTGTAGTTTCTCTGACACTTCAAGTCTCCTTAACACCCCAGTCATTGTACATCATGATCTAATAGATTCCCTTTGATTACTTTACTTTTGATGTCTCCATGTAAGGTCTTCATTCTGTTCTAGATTGCCTCTTCATCTCTCTGATGTTATGGCTAATTTTATCTTGCAAGTGGGATAAAGTGAAATCACACCCTTGCTATTTTTATTGGGTTCCACTTTTTTTCACCCATCCATCCAACAAAGAAGCTCACAGAGAGTCTAACTCACTTTCTAACCAATCCACATATGGTCCTCAAAGTTAATGAAATCAACACCCAGGTAAGGAACAAAAGGAGAAATTTATGAAGACGTAAGCTCTCATAGTATTAGTGGAGGGAACATAAAAATGGTCAGACTACTTCAAGTTCATTGCTCAGTCAATATCATCTGATTCTTTGTTGAATTTCATCTTCATCCCTCATTTCCCTTCAATTACAAAAATGGCACAAATAACAAGTGCTGGTAACGGCACAGAACTTGAAGCACAACCCCAGGTGGGCAGCAACATTCCCAAAAGCACAGCAGATTCCAGAATCATATGTCTTGCTGATCTACTGGCATGCCAATACTGTGAAATGGCATACCCCAAAAGGAACTGATCAGTACAGAGGGATTTAGAGTCTATTCTCCCCACCACCAAGGCTTGATTTGGGACCACTCAGAAGTGCAGAGGCAGTAGATTAGCAGAAGGTTTTGGTTTTGGAAAACCCACGTTGTACATTTCCAAAGCATGGAAAACAAACTCGTCTGATTCATATAAACAGACGGCGTGAAGATGGTGAGCTACTGCATCTTCTCCACTTCCAAACCGTTTGGCAACGACATATCATTGTTATTGTAAAAATGTATTTAAATGCATAGCCGACACTTACAATTAGCGATAACCGGTCACGTGCAGGTATCCGGCCCAGGTAATGAACATCAACCGACCGAATTCGATATGATGAATGAACCTTAAAGTGGTGTCAGCGCAGTCAACACATTCCAGAATCAAAACCCATCCCCATCAACGGTAATCAGTAATCAACTCAAGTGATTCAAGAAATGAAAGGTTATCAAATCACTAAAAACTTGGATGGCTTAACTGCTTTACCAGCATGTCTTTTGTAAGTGTCCTGAAATCTCTGACAGTATTGTTTTGTAGTGCTATACTTACCTTGTTCTTCCGTCTCATTGGTAAACAGGAATATTGATTCACCTATACCAGGACCAGATGAAGTTTTGGTAGATGTGAAGTAAGTCTTTTATCTCGATCGATCGATCAGATCAGATCAATCTCAAAACCTACATAAGAAAAGAAATCCTAAATATATACTTTGATTCATTTAGTTGCGCTGGAATGAACTTTTTTGATATTTTACAAGTTCAAGGAAAATATCAAGATCAACCACCTTTCCCATTCACACCAGGATCTGAATTCTCGGGCATAATCTCGAAAGACAGTCCGATTCCAACTGGTTGTAGATTTATTCCTGGTAGGACTAGAGTCTTTGGTTCTAGTCAGGTAAGACTCACGGGACTGTTTTTTGATAGTTTGAGTTGGCACTGATATATGTACTTTGTTTTCGATGATCATAGGGTGCTTATGCTCAGAAGGTTAAGGCAAGATGGGATCGATTGATTGAAATGCCTGATGGGCTTAGTTTTGAACAATCCGCAGGACTCTACGTCACATACCCGTCAGTCTCAAAATGCCCATATACTGATCAGATGTTTTTTTTTCGAAAAGCGAGAGATGAGATGACTCAATAAAATCTGGCATATCTTCATCAGTACTTCATACGTCGCATTGGTGAACAGAGGACAGTTGAAGAAGGGTGAATGGTGCTTAATCCATGCTGCCGCTGGTGGAGTGGGAATTGCAGCAGTCCAGATCGCCAAAGGTACGACTTGATTGTGATCCTATCCCTTAGAATTGACTATCACTTATTCATCTCTCTTTACAGCACTTGGAGCTCGAGTGATAGCCACCGCATCAAATCAACAAAAACTTGACTTTGTTCGCAAGGAAGGTGGTCTCTCACCGATCGATGACCATACTATCGTCTACAGCGATACACTTGTTGCATCTGCACCGGACGCGAAAAAGAAGCCTGGGAAATTATTAGAATGGCAAGCTCAAGTGATGAAGATCACCAAGGGAAAAGGTGTTGATGTGGTCTTTGACCCCGTGGGTCTCTTGAACGTGGGTTGCAAATCTTTGATTCTGCTGGAGCGATTTGAATGATACTTATAAACATGTTGCTTCACTTGATTTCAGAAATCGCTCAAGGTTTCTGGTTGGAATAGCCGATTGGTTGTGGTCGGTTTTGCAGGTGAGCGAATTTCCCAGTAGATTTCCGATCAAGCATCACATGCAACCTTTCCCTGTAGCAGTAAAAACCAAAACACGATGATCTGATGCGGTTTTATCTCTGGACAGGCGGCAACATAGAAAAAGTTCCAGCCAATCTACTTCTCCTAAAGAATTCAGCGGTCACTGGTGTATTTTGGGTAAGCATCATTCCATCCCGACAAATTCCTCAAACACAATTCACAATCTATCTTTATTTTTTGTAATCAAAGGGAGCGCATTTAAAAAACGAACCAGAAACGGTGATCCAAGTCTGGTTAGCACTCCTAGAACTGATCAATCGAGGTCAAATCAGACCAGTTTTACATCCTAAGATTTATGATGGATTAGAAAGACTTCAAGAAGGTTTAACCGATCTTGCTACTCGTAAAGTTTTAGCTAAAGCTATCTTACGTATCACACCTGAATCAAATGGAAAATCTAAATTATGATGAACCCTTTTTGTTGTAAAACAAGTAACTGAGGAGAAGATGGTGGTAGAAAGATGTGTGTATTGTTACATTGTAGTTTTGTTAAAAAAAAGTTATCAGTGTAAGGTGTTTCATATATAGATTGTTTGTATATTTTCAAAGATCTTTGTTGTACTTGTGATACTCTTCATGTAAGCAAGATTTTTACCATTCAAGCAAAACTTCACCGCTAAATCCAGTTAAAGATGTATCCATGTATGATTGTATGTTGATTTGATAAGAAGCCGCTGATGAGAGTCTACCAATCTTTGTATTTTATTGAATCTGAATAGACTGAATAAAACAGAAGAAGGCAGTACTGATCATGACCTTCTGGTTTTTTCAAAAATTAATAAAAAAAGAAAAAATCAAACAAATGAGTGATCAAAGTTTTTCAAACTGTTTGCACAACTCAAGCTTTGGTTTTCATGAATTCTATGAGTGATCTCACTGATTTCGTATGAAGTATTGGCATTTTATAAACTCGAGATTTGTCCTCTGATCGTTTTCCAGCTAGCTCTCAAAATCATCAATCCATGTTCTCACAAATCAAAATCGAATACACAATTACATTGCTCAAAAATCAAATTGCCCCATCCCAGATAACCATCAATGGAAAAAAAAACAGTAAACATAAACACATAGATAGCAGAATCGCCACATCAAACAAATCACTTCACAGCACATCATTTCTAAAGCCGAAAAAGAACGAGTATACATGATGATGCAATAGCTTCAATCTCCTAAATCCACATCACCTCTACCATCTTCACCTAATTTATATCCAGCTTTTTTTCCTTTAACTCTTCCAGGTATCGAAAGCCAAATCTTCATCACATCATCTCTAGAAACTACAGGTGAACCATTTGCACATTTAGCTTGCTTTTGTAAAGCTCTTGCTAACTCATCCTAAAAAAAAGAAGTTAATCCAAAGACAAAAACACGAGATAAGTTGAATGATAACATACATAAAACGAAGATAAGAATAAAAAGAAGAAGAATTTTAAAATCGGTCACTGACTTTATCGCATTGAGCTGCCAAAGGATGAGACATCAATCTACCCCAAGCTTGAGTTCCTTTCAACATCTGCCTAACACTTTCACCTTTAGTTAAATTCGGAGGTCTCCAACTCTTCGGCATAGGTTGAGCCAAATCATTCTCGCCTCCTGCTTCTTCAATCGCCGAATTTCGTTCATTCTCATTTCCACCTCTTTTGCCTTCAAGTGCAGAATCATGTCCGATCATCACTTCTGATTTCTTTTCGTCACCTGTTAATCCTTCTTTAACTTCGATTTCTTCATCTTCAGGATTTCGGATCACTACTTCTGATCGGTCTTGACTCTCTTGACTTTCTTCTTCCTTATCTTCTTCAATCTCTTCGTAATGAATCTCCCAAAACTCTCCCCAACCTTCATCAAATTGTAATTCAGGTGGAGAACCATAAGGTTCAAAGTGATGAAAATCGGATGTAGAAGTTCCTTCATACATAGGGATTGCACCGTTAGTTAGATTAGCATTAAGAGCGATTGATGAAGATTCAGTGTCCTCAAAGTCCATTTTTTCATCACTTGCTCTTGCTTCTATGATAGGCTTAATATCAGAATTCGATTGAACCAATCCGATAGCAGGGTAATCAGAGCGCCCAAAAGTACTTTGTAACGGTCTCGAAACATTACCAAACACTTCTTGTTCTCTAAGAGAAGGTCGATCAGTGATCTTAGAAGAGCCCTGTTGGATTGAAGAATTCTCGTCGTTGATGGTAAATGAAGAATCTTGGTTTGATCGATTGGGAATAGGTGTGATTAATAAATCATTAAACGCGTCTAGATTGGGTGAAGTATAACCTGGTAATGGTTTGATGATCGTATCAAGATCAGTTGGAATTGGAAACCTTTTCTTGGCTTCTTCTAAAACTTCTTCGGATACATATTGTCGTAAAACTTCTCTTTCTGCTTGACTTCTTTAAATTTTCAGATGTAAAATATAAACAGTTTAATATCTCTCAAGAATTTGTGATTGAAGCGATTGTTTCTAGAATGGTAATAAATGAAAGATGAATTCACCTTGCTATCGTACTTCGCATCTCACGATTCAAATTAGTAGCGTCAACAAGTTGAGAAGCTGTCAACTTTTCACGTTGCTTCCTACGTTGACTAAAGGTCCTTTGCGCACTGTTGTTTGCCAAAACAACAACAACAACAAATCAGACCAAAAGTAAAGTAAAAACCAAAAAGTAAGATGGTGATAGGATACGCACGATCTGAGTTGGGTTTTCCTTTTTTCAGAACTGATAGTCTTTCCATTTGACTCTACTTTAAGATCATGTTGTTGAGTTTGTTGTTGAAAGTTAACTTGATCTAGATTCACGCTAGATTGTGATGAAGATGAAGATGTGGATTGAGTTATAGCTTGTTCGATTGAAATATTCTTTAAGTCTGTTATTCATTCCAGAAAGACAGATAAGAACAAAATCAAAGAGATCAGGATGTAGTACTAGGAATGATAAACAGTTTGGGTTTGTTTCATTCAAGATTGATTGCTCACTATGAGTCGTTAAGACTTTTTTCTTTGGTGACATTCAAAATGATTGATTAAAATCTATAGATAGATATGTACTCAGAAAAGTAAGGAGAATGATAAAGAAATCAGACAGACGAATAAGATAGGATGAGATAGGTAGGTAGGTAGTAGTTGACTTTTAATGACCAATAACTATGTAATGACGAGATACCTATATACTTGATGACCATTCCTTGTTGACCACCGCCTATTTTTATTTTTCATTTAATTTTTTCCTGTTTCAAGATGATTTACATTTCTGCATACTCGTAATCGAAATCATTAAACTGACTTACTAAGTGATGGTTTCATGAAACTGATTTGAAAGCCAGAAGAAAGATTTACACTTTTTTAATGAGATCTCATTCCTGGTGTAAGAAGATGACAAAGCCTTGACAACAAACATGTTTGAGGAAAGGGAACCATCGAGGATAGGGGTGATGATGAAGTCGTCGATCGAATAGCTTCAACATCGTCGGTTTGAACCAGCGAATGAAAACTTCAAGGAAACTTGATTGAACTATAGGTTGCTCAAACTTTCATCCGCCAAGAAAAGAAGTCGCAGAAGCAGTTTGCTATAAATCGTAGTGTGCTGGCTTGCAGGTATCATGTCTATTCCATAGCTCATCTCCAATTCCAAGCAGCACACAAACCTGGCTGCGGCTCATCAAGGTGTGGATTCCAAATCATCCAATTTTAGTCCAAAACACCCAGACTTCAGCAAATCTGGATATTCCATACCGTTACGGTTTTGAAGAGTCTCATGAGCACCCAATTCCAGCCTAATTTCCTCAAATTTCACCAAATACCAAAGTCAGCGGTACAATAGCCCTAGTCTCACCACCTATATAGCCTGCCCAGCTCCCGCTCCCGGCTCCTTCCGCATCCTTGTTGTGGCTGGATCCCTGAGCGGATAGCTGAGCGTGTGCTATTACAAAGATCACTGTTATCATCAAGATGATTCGATGCTATTTCTAATTTAATCTGTGAGCCGACAAGAGACATACATTCTCTTGAATGAGACTGGTTAAGAAAAGGAAATCTCGAGGTTGAAGATAGATGTATGTAGTATGCTCTTGTACCCAAAGCAAAAACTTTATCTGGTTCTATCACTTGAGCATTGGTATCATTTGTTGAATTTTGCATCAACCTCTACTACATTAGCTCTTGCTTGAATTTTCCCTTTACCGGCCTTTTTTTCTCTTTGGAATTACACACAGAACACGAGTTGTGAAATGATATACCAATGGCCTTACTTTTTCTCATCTATCAGAAGGTTTTCTATGTGTTTCCAACAGCTTGAGTGACTAGGGATGGAATGTGGTGATGAGAAGATGCTTAATGTTTTGATTGGTTAGTTTTCTGGGCTTCTTGATTCTTGATAAAGTTCAGTACTTGAGACTTGAGGAGGGGTTGATCATTGATTGAGCTGATGATATTCTGGAAATGGGTTGTGTTATGTGTATGTAAAATGCTGAGTTAGATTTTGATATGTAAGCTAGGTGTATGAGTACTGAGTGATCAAATTTCTTTACTGATCTCAGTTTCTTTTCGACCTTCTTTCATTTTTACTTTACCTTTACTTTACTGTTTACTTCATAGAATCTGACTTTACTTAACTTCTGTTCTCATCTGATTATCAACTTTAATCAATCGATCAATGACAATATCTTCGATCAATCTCACGATTCAGTAAAACGTTTTCCTCTATCAAACTAATAGAGAAGCATAATCGTTCAAGTTGATCAGAAACACTTGAACTCATATCTAATCATCATTATTTTCTAAAGTGAAAGGTTCAAAGAATCAGAAAGTAGAAAGAATTCAAACTAA
>MWRK01006925.1:0-10029 GCA_002157035.1 Melampsora medusae f. sp. deltoidis
CAGGCACATACCTTGGAGTTTTCTGGCTGGCTTATATTGAAGTGTCAGCTTACCAAATCAAAAAAGGCTATCAACATTATAGCCACAGTACTGCTTCCTTAAAATTTACCTTTGCAGCATGTGTTGTTGAACTCATTTCATTTCAATGGTTTGTTATTGAGTTTTTGACCCATTGTTGTCATTTTGTATCCAAGATGCAAGAGTTAAATTCTCCTTCCAGTGCACAGAATGACTACGTTTCACTAGTCAGATTCCTCTTGTTCTTTGTCTTTTTGGCTTTTGGGTTGCTTCTATACTTGTGCCATATCAGCTTGTCATATTTTGGGTTTTTTGTTTGGGAATTTGGTTTGTTTTTTTGCAAGACATGCCCAGTATATCTTTCTGAAAATCGCAGATATGGGAGCCCTTCTTGTCCTCAAGGAAAGGTTCAAGTGATGTACTAATACATTGCATTGGCAACATACTTCATGACATCTACAAGTAGTTCATCTGGCGGCCTGGCCTTTGCTTCTGGTCCACAAATGATTACTGGATTTAACAGGACCAACCCCCCAGGCACTGAGTTTGACTTTCAAAAAGTCCAACATGGGTCTCACTTAATCCTGGCTTTGACATATCCACTGTGAAATCTCCTACCTTTATTTAAACAGATCTTCATACGCCTACAACACTTCTGAGATGAACTATCTTATCTCCAGATTTAGTATGTAAAGCCAATTGTCTACCTCTGCCATAATAATACACTCCCTTGCCACTTGCATTATGACTCTGTAGTGCATGCATGAGCAGAAATAAGACTTTAGCAGAAAGCAGATGTTTTGTCCCTCTCAGTTTTTGAGCCTCTTGCAAGACAAATTCATAAAAGAACACATCAATTGCACATCAGCATCAAGACCCTTTGACAGAAACGCGCTCCCAAAAGGCACTATTATTTATTTAAACTTGTCATGAAGGAGGCTGAAGAAAGTGATTTGAAGTCAGAGTGAGACCACAAGACTCTGCTTCAGTTATTCTCATAATGCTGATTGGCCATAAGACAAAATCACAATTCATGGGCAGGGCTCAATCTCAGCAGACGAGATACACAAGATGATGGAGCAGTGTATAAAGGAAGAATCCCTGTGCAACCTGTTATGAATGCTAAGAATTCATAATACAGGTCGTAGTCATAGATAGACAGACAGGCTCAGGCATACAAGAGGTAATACGTACGCAGGTACATTTACATCACAGTTTGAGAGCTTGAGGGTATAACCTATTAATTAGAGTTTTCTTCAACAAAGTTATAAGTGATCCGTGTGACCACTGCTTTGTATGACGATGTGCTTGGCCTGATACCAGCATAAGAACACTGGAATTTGTGGAGATCATTGAAAGTGACAGAGCCAGTGACAGAGCGACAGCAACATCGCTCCACTCGAAAGTTGCTGGAAATTGTAGATTCGGTTACTGGCAGTGATGGTCACCATGAACCTACCGCTTGAACCATACATCAGAAATGGGTCCCCGAGGTTTCAACCTTGATATCGCTTAAGACCAGAGATTTCGTTCAAGATAGCTTGTAATGCGTCATCATCTTTTGCAGCCAAACTATCAAACGGGTCGTAGGATGATAAGAATGGAGTAAACAAAGGTCACTTCTATCATTTGAAAAAGTAGACCATGATATTAGGGCCATTTTACGCACCTAGGGATCAAGCTCTTTGCTTCCTCAGCTTCCTCTGGACACAGCGATGCTAGCTGCGCCAATTCAAAGGGTTTCAATGTCTGGTCTTTACTTAAAATTCTGTCAGAGTGAAGAAAACAAGTCAGAAAGAAATAGAAAAGCGATGTAGGTTTGGGACAACTTAACTGACGGGCGGCTTGTGCCGAGTCTGTTGTACTGAAACGCGCGAACTGATTGACAAACTCTTGGGTCTTTTTGTAAACGCTATCAAGTTATAGGTCAAGTTGTTGAAATTTTGTTGTGAATGTTTTTGCGGGTTGGAAGAGCGAAAAGTGATATGGCGATCACAAAGAGACAAAACCAGACTGAAGAATCAGTAAAGATGATACGAAGACCGAGGGTGCACTATTGTAGCACATTTGATGCTTTGAATAAACGAGAACGAGATTCACGCCGTGTCCGCTGGTTTATCACGCTGTTCGAGTAGTAGCTTCACTTCGGAAATCGATAGGCACCCGGCTGCTTCAAATTCTTATATTTTCAAGGGAAAACGAGCAAATTGTTTAACATCTTTAAAGCAAATCTTTCATCGTGATATGAGCTGAAGATCGACCAGGACACTCACCTGGGCCAAGCTTGAGTTGTGAAGCGTCTTCTTCTTGCAGTCGTCCTTTTCGTAAAGACATGATGATGCGTATTGGGGGAAAACTTCCCGTGGCGAGGAGAAAGAGAAACTCGAGTCGATTGCGCGACTGTGCCTTTCCATTGCGAGATGTACAAATGTCAGCTTTGTGGCTGGTAGTATGCGCAGATGACAGTGTCTCTGTCACATGGTGTGACACCCCACTGATTCGGGTGACAGGCATCGCCACGTCCCAATCGCAATTTGTGGAAAAGTGGTGATTTGGGGCGATTTATCATTTGTCATACGTTCACTCGAGTGCAAACGCGGTTCGTAGGTCCGTCTAAGAGCATTCGTGGGGGGTCTTTCCTGGTCTTTCACTTGATATTTTACTCCATTGTAGGGCTAAATTATGTAATTGAGTCCCTCCTCAAACCGCACCGGAGGAAAATGCCTGCGGTTTGCAGGCGGGGGCCGCGGTTGGTGGGGCTTGTATTGAGCTAGATTGCAAGGTAATAGAGAGAGATGGTAAGCTTAACCCCAAAGGCATCATAAACAACTGGGAGTGCTGAGCAGGATGGCGATGACTACAATCCCGTCGGGATGTATCTATGTATGTCCTTGTTAGTTACAGGCTACAGCTTTCTCCAAAGAATGCGAAAGGTGATGGGTTTTGTTGACGTGTTCCCTTTTGCTTCAAGCTCTGTGACTCTTGTTCTTCAGCTCCTCAAGTGATGCTAGTTTTTTGTCAGTCTATCAAACGACGTGTACTTTGTGCGGAATGTGGAAGCGATCCATGAAAAAATACACCACCCTCTTTCACGATGTGCGCAGGTTGCTGTTGGCTACTCGGAACTCTTTGCAGGGCCCTCAAGTCTTCACCGAGATCCACAGCCGGGCAGCTAGATTTGAACTTCAAACTTCAAGATTTCAAAGCTCAACTGCCAGCGCCCCGAAATTGCTCAATTCGTAGGGATTTTCCAAAGAAAACTTTGAACAACTTCAAGTGAGCCAGGATTTGAACCATGTCGTTTGCCGACAGGAGTACTTGAAAGTCCTCTGCAATCAACTAGGAGCTGAAGCTCAAGCTCCACGGCGTTGCGAGATCACCAACGGCAAGCGGTTTTACGTTATCTGACTTGTGCAGCGTTTGCGCTTTGATCGACTTCATAACAAAAACCAAATGTGAATTCGAACTTCCATTTCTCAAGCACCGATCCCCCAGAGTGTAAGCGGTTCAATGCGACAGCATAGGACAACATCTCAATCCGACTTGGAAGCCAGTCCGACATCGCGTCGCCTTGGAGCACCACGCGCTAGAGCCAACACACGAGCCTCCGTGCTTCGAAGCATCGATGAATTCGCTGCTTTAGTACGAAATGTTCGTAGCGTCCTCCCACTATGAGTACTTTCAGCCTCGCTCATCCACCCAGGATACGTCTCAGTCTCATAGTCTCGAGAAAATTTCCCGGCTAGATAGGGCTAGATGCTATGTGACTTCACACTGAAGTGAAGTCTTGAGTACTCCTCCCCGCATCGCTATGATAACGTGGGACATGGGAGCCGGACTCCGCTTGCACTACAACATCAACGTCATTTCTTGGCTCGCAAACGTTCACAAAACCTGAGCCTTTGAATGAACGAAATTCACTTGGCAAATCTTCTCCGGTTTCCTGCTCCCGATACTCAACTACCCTGACTACACTTTGTATACTTGGAGACGTGATTCTCCAAGATCGTGATTCTCCAAGATCGTGATTCTCCAAGAACGGGTGCAAAGTTTTTTTCTTACTCGATATCATATTTCACCGGTGTCATATTTTGCGTTTCAACGTCCTTCCGCTTAATAATAATTTCGAAGCGTCAAGGTACTCTCACTTTTACCCATTGTTTTGTATTTGGAAACTGTCTTGCCAATCAGAGGTTGTAACGCTTCAACAATATTTTTTCAAGTACTCGATCCAGAAACTGGGCTGTTGCGTTCAAGTCGAAGATTAACTATTTGACAACCCGGGCGAATTAACCGCTTGTCATCGAAAGCAAAATCATCCAGACGTAATGTATTTCCTTTCTCTTATTTTTCACTTCACCGAACAAGTCTGCACAGGTTGCTTTCAATCTGATGTAGGTGTGCGAAGTGTCCACGTACTCATTTTTATTCACTTTTTGTTTTCGCAAATGATCAGTATCCTCGCAGCGATAGGATCATCAGTAAGGTCTAACCAGGAGGATAATATTAATACAGCGATATGTCGAATGCACCAGACAGATTGAGCTGTGTGACATTGAGGAATGATGATGAAATTGAACCGATGATGGAGCTGGAGAAACCATACCCCGCTCACCATTCACCACGACATCCCCCGAGGCACTCACTACGGCATTCGACACAATCTGCAGAATATACGTTGAACGTCGCAAACTCCGCTGAAAACTCCCCAACCCAAGAAAGTCACCCTCTTCGTCCGCCATTCTTCCGTGATCAAACTAACCGGCAAAGCACAGCCTCAGATATCACAGAGGAATTCCAAGGCGCTGAAAATGGCAGTGATGGAGATTGCGCGGTGGTATATGATGATCTGATGGGTAACACATCTGACCCTCTCCATACGATTGAGAAAGCTTACCCTCGGCAAGGAAGGTCGAGATACATTATGGAATCTGGTAATCCGTTCACAATATGGTCACTGCGAGGATGGCTCAACTTGGGTGGGTGCTTTCGAACCTTGCAAATCTTGAGAGCAATGCTCACCCTTCATGCTACACGATCATACTTTTGGATTCATAAGTCAAACGCGTGTCACTCACTTACTCGTTTTCTTTTGAACTTTCTATCAATAGGAGCTGTGACGTTCTTGTTTGTGGTGCTCATCGGCCTTTTTGGACGTTCGTCTCCTTTGAAATTCCGTATCAGCTTTGAAGTTTACTCATAACTTCTTGATTTTTATTAGTGTTGCCGATATATCAATACGCCACTCGGACAGCTTCATCACTTGATGATCAGACTCTTGACCTTTCGAGACAAAGTGGGCCTTTCGAGGTCTCGCAACTACCCCAAAGGCTTGATGAATGATGGGAGCAGCCTCAACCGGAGTTACTGGGTTTTCACTATATAGTGAAAACCCAGTAACTCCGGTCAGAACTGCCTCTCATATCTCCTAAATTTCTCAAACCTTTCTTTTCCTCCCCGGGCAAGCGCAATTGCTCCTTTCAGCCGAAGTAAGCTCGATGGTTAAACTGGTTGCATTCTTCAAACCTTGATTTCTTTGCATCTTCAATCTAGACATTCAATTTTCTCCTATCTTACTCCAACTTTCCTCAATTCTTGTATTATATGTAATATTATTGACCGTGTTACATCATAATTCAATTTCTCTTTACTGCGCTATGCTGATGTCATTTAGATAATAAGTGTATCAATTGGAATGATGGATCTCAAGTTACATATTTTGCACTTTTGGGCCGGGAACAAAGTACTTAATAAATCATAGTTACAACTATCGCTCATGGATTCTTGATGAATCATACATGTAGAGATTCTGGGAGGTGGTGGCTGGGTTGCCCCTTTTTGTAAGAATTCGAATGTCCGGAAGACTTTTGGGAAGACTTGAAAAATTGAATCGTGTAACCCAGCTTAGGAGTAACCATGATCAAATTACCTTGTTGAATTTTGTTGAAGTGTGAATCAGTGATGTTGATAAAGCGACCCAATCTTACATAAGCAATACCCTGAAATTAAACCCACCAAATGGTGACATATATGAACATTCACCATAACATCCATAGTAAGCTCATTGGTAAAAAACGGCGTAAACTTATATCCATCGCTTGTTGATTTGTATCAAGAGATCATCTCACCTTCAATAAATGTAAGAGAGTTTCTTATGTCAGAACACATCACTTAAACTTTGCAAAATTTCTCTTAAACTTCTCATGTAAATACAAAAAAAAAATCACTAAAAGAATTATATATTTGAATCTGTCGAATCATGTTCAAAATTGTTAATTTCTGAATAAAAAACCCCCATCCTTCTTATACCTCTTCAACCTTTTCTTCTTATCTTCAATTTCTATAATGTATATATATAAGTACGATCTTTTTTTCTCATCCAAATTGAAAAACAAAACAAAACGCGAAAAAAAACAAAAAAAATGAAAGAAAGCTTTTTTTCATGAAAAAAAATGAATAAAATAAAATAAAATGTGTGATGCTACAAAAGGACAAAAAACATTCGACTTCTTCGAACTTCTTCATATACTCTTTCTTTCTCTTTCTCTACCGATCCTGATTTCAAAAAAAATCTTCATTCATTCATAACAATCGCTTCTTGATCACTACTTTTCTTTTTGGAATCATCTTTTTTCTTCTTCTTCTTTAAACCTTTTCCACGATTCTCTTCATCATTCTCTGCATCATAACTAAAGAAAAAAAATCCAAAAAATCAATCAATCAATTCGTTTTTCAATTTACAAAAAAAAAAAATAGAACAAAAGAAGAGAAAACCAATACAAACTTTTTCAATCTTCTTTCCTCCAAAAACTTCTCATCTCTAACTTTCTCAATCCATTTTCCAATTCCCTTAGCACAAATCCTAGACGTAAGGTAATGAGAATACCAACTAAGAATCGCAGGATAAACCGATCTTAACATTAAATAAATACATTCTCCTTTCTTGATCGATTCATCTCCCCAACCAATCAATCTCATTAAGAATTTCAAGTTTCTTTCTGGTATGATTAATAAGATCGGTCCTAAGATTCCAGTCGGTAAACTTATGGCTAAGATCATTTTGATGGTGATTGGTAAGATTATCTTAAGATTTGCGATTTGAATTCCTTCCAAAATTTCACCTCGGTTCCAACATGCCATTACCTAAAACAAGAAAACATCAATGTATCAGTTCGGATTCCAATCCGCGTTTTTTAATTTAGACAAGAACCTCTTACCTCATCTTGAGCACGTGAAACCCAGTTCGGTACCACTCTAATCAACCTGGCAGCAATAGACAAATAAATAGCACCATAAGCCCAAGTCTGAACCAAGTAAATCGTAGGAATCCCTAATCCTTTGGGTTTCAGAGGTCCTAAAATATATAATTCAATTAATCCTGTTGATAAAATCGGTAAGACCATTCCAACTCCGATGATGAATCCAATTAGGTTTATCATTCGAACAATTTTTTTCAACCATTGGATCTTCTCCTTGACTTCTACCACTTCGGTTTCTTCATTCCGATTAAATGGAATAATTTTTTTGACAAGTCGACCAATGATAGCTACTACTAATGATCCGACCGCATAAGCATAAACGTCGTGAGGTTCTCGACTGTGAACCATGAAAACTCGATCAAGTAACAATCTACCCATCATCAATGGAATCCCAATCCCGATCCAACCAAACATCACTCCGATGCTCCACATCGAAACCACATATCCGATCATCCGAATCCTAAAGAATGGTGGTAAATAAACCACAGTATAATGATCAACTTCACGACCAGTTTCAGCTCTCGCTTCTGCCTTTTGTTGCGTAATTAAAACTTCATCAGCAGGATTGATCGGTGTTCCATTGGCTAGTACTGGTATATGCATCTTTCTTCCTGGAACTACTTTCACGGAATCTGTTCCTGGTACTCTTGCAAACGATCCACCCGCCGATTTTCTTCTTCTTTCGATAGTGGTACCAGGTTGGATTTCTTCTAACGATTCGATTTGATCTGAATTACCATATTGTTGATCATCTTCGAAATATCTCATGAATGAATACCAAGCCCTAGGTTTCTTCAAAATCGGTTCTCGTCCTGGCATTCTAATCACTACTTCCAATGTCGTTTCTTCTTCAATTTCTCTTTCGCCATAAAGAAAACAACTTAATCTGAATTTCTTGGCTACCTTTTTACTGATGATTTGTAATGATTGTTTTAATTGAGTCCTCGGTTGAATCCAATAAATAAAAAGCGGTAAACCGGTTTGATAAATCACTAAATCGATTGCAGAACTAGAAATTGATCGATCTAGATGTACTCTGAGTGGTAAACAGCCTGTAAACGCCATTAAGCTCATGACAATCGATCCGATTCCTAATGCGATGACTGATCCATACATCAAGGCAGATGCTAAGATCTTCTTGACTTGACTCCATGCTGGTCTTTCTAAGATTTCTCGTATCGGATTGAATCGGTCGTCAGAGGGATCTCGAATCCACCAACAAACTCCAGACCTAAGCGATTCCCTACAAGTGGAGACCAGAATAGCAAATGTGAACATAAAACAAGTACCAGCCAACCAAGTAATCAAAACCGTCGAATAAGGGGAAACGCTATAAAGTTCTAATCGATTTGAAATGGTTGTATTGGGAAAGACTGGAATGGTTGTAAGGTTGATTAAAAAACCACACAGGAATGGAAAGATGACTAATTCGATAAATATGAAGGTTCCCACTTTGGTAATCATCACTTGTTGTCTCATCCCATTCACAATCGTTTCACTGACGAATCTAGCTCTTTGTTGATCTAATCCAGATGAAAGATAGATCAGACTTAAAAAGACTAATTCTGTATAACCTAATAGAACGGCTAATGCTCGATCAAGTGGTTTGGTACCATATGCGATTTGTTCTAATCTTTCGCCTAATTGATCGATAAGTTGATGCCAGATTGGACTTAGTCCGATGATCCGATTGAACTGAGATTGAAGGTAATGAACACCAGCTTGAAAATAACCCGTGATATTGTGTGTAAGCCATGATGGGGTCCATGGAATGACTTGGACAGGATCGTTATTGTTTTTGATCATTGGCATAAAGCGTGATAAGGAGAATCTTGAATGAAAGTGAATTTGAGTGAGTTGTCGTTTGAGATGCACCGAAACGTAATCTAGACTAAGATGTACGAATCTTCGTAGGATTAAGAGTCCCTTGAGAGGTGGTGCCAAGAGTCGATGAGCTCGAGACTGAAGCACAAGACAAAATTAATCCATGAAATCTAATTCTCATAGCCAGTGGAGAGTGTATTGAAAAACTTACCAAGACTGCAATCTTTCCAATCATATGTGGTATATGAACAAAAGCCAAGATAGATAATGATAACAATAAAGTCATCAACCCCACATTCTGAACCAACATCAACAAACTACCTTTCATCCCAATCAATTCTAAAATCCCATCTAAATCTTCCGCCAATAATTCTTCTTCTACTTCATCGTCTGGAACAGCAGCAGCGGCAACAGCAGCCAAATCACCAGGCCCTACATCATTTGCTGGTAAACGATTATTTCGATCTAGATTTTGGGCTTGATCGAATTCGTTCAATCTAGCTTGCATCATTGCAAGATGACGTCGATCAAGTACTGGTGCTACTTGTAATGGAGGGACTGGAGCCTGTTGAACTCGATTTCCAACGGGTGGCGGAAGCATAAATCGACGAGGCTGATTTCTAGGTGGTATCGGTCTTACTACCCGATCGACCATCGGATGTGGTGTTCCTGGACCAGTAGTCGGCTGTGGTCGAGTTGGATTCGACTCGTTAGCTTTTGGTAATTCTTCTCCTACCTCTAACCAATTGAAGGCATCGGTATGAGATGTTGTAATGTGTAGGGGGGCAGAAGATGTAGGTCCAGATGAAGGTTCTGCAACCAGAGCTTCAGTCTCTTTCCTTTTCCCCTTTACATCCTGTCCTTTGTTTGGGTTGTTATCGACAACACCACTCTCATCTGAAGGGAGAACTTTGAGCGTCATACCAAT
>MWRK01006983.1:0-10413 GCA_002157035.1 Melampsora medusae f. sp. deltoidis
CCAATTACCCTCCTCTCAAAAAGTCCATCAGGATTCGCTGTGGCATATGTGATATTCCAATATATGTTTACCTCCCTCGCGTGAACTATGAAAAGATGAACGAACAGTACGAAGAAGAATGCGAGCCTCGACATGGAGAGAAACGATGAGGGTGACCGATCGACCGAGAGAATGATAGAAGTTTGATGTTATACCACTTGAAGGAATTCTCAGTGTTAGCCGAATGGCTTATCTGATTAAAATCTTAAATCTGTCAAATTTCTTATCTGATCGGAATTGATCTGATCTGATAAAGCACAACATATCAAACCCAGCACCCGAGGCTCCGATGTCCCGCTCGGATCGCGGCCGGGTAAAACCCAAATCGATTCGTAAGTCCATGTTTCAGAATAGCGGTTTCCACCTGTTTCTCCGTCAGAATCGTGACTGGGTACAGGGCTACATATGCCGAGATATGCTTGCACACGGTGATAACTTGGTGCTACATAATGAGTGGGCTTGAATCATGAGACTTGATGCATACCAATCTCTTGAAGACTGAATATTTTGCTTTTGCTAATGACCCAAGATACTTGGAGATTTGAGATATTCTGATTCCTCTTGACATATATCTTGCAGTCAACAATTTCCTTCACTTCACCTTATATAACACGGGAAGCCCTCATCCCAGGGGTATTGTGGTTTCATCAATACTGACCATAATGTAAAATTGGATGGTCAGCTCATGAGACATGGCTGTGATGTGCAGCCTCCTGCTTTGGAAATTTTTGGTATGGGATATGCTTAGATTACCACTGAAAATTGACACCCCAAGCCTGAGGGTATCAGTCCTTCTTCCAATACCCCATTAGTCATTGGTTGTAATTTTATAAATGAGCGCCAGAAGGATTGCGAAAAAAATCTAGCTTTAACAACAAAACATCCATGATCCTTATCTAGCCTCATGGAGTGTTGTGTAGAGTGAGGGAAGGGTGAATTTAGATGCTGTTTTTGAAGTTTTATCAACTCTAGTATCCTTCAGAAACACCCAGGGGCCCAGGGTAACTTTGATGCTGAAAATTGTAAAGAAAAGGCAAAAGGATCTTATCATTTGTGACAAGATGTTCAAAGAATCTTATACTGATCATCAGCATGACTGGTGAGATCTTACATTTGCAAAAGTGTTTTGTTTGCATTGTTTGAGATACTGCTGTGCTGCACGGATCTTGGACACTACAAACAACTCAGATGCAGTGGCACATTGATGTGCTTATAAATAGGTCAATTCAATGCTTAGACGACCTCAAGGCCGCACCAACACCATGATCATCAGATAATTTATAACATCCAGCGTACCAAGATTCACTGTGAACCTCGCCAGGGGACGCTGCATATGAACAAATGCTTGGTGTCTTATAGCTCTACAACATTCGAGATGACACTCAGCAATGAAAAAGAACCAGCCAATTGGTTTGAGGAATTTTGATATCGCGATTAAATCAATATTGTCTTCAACTACATAGGGACGCAAAAGAAGATAGTATATACTCAATAATGGATACTGTTTTATAGTGATACAAAGATTAGATTAAAAAGATCTCGAATCATTATAAAGTTCAAAATCAAATAAACACATTCATCCCGTATATCACCCATACATCAAGACCGAATCACAACAACAACAACAACAAAACCTACATTTCGCCCAGTACAGAATGAGTCATCAAAAAACCAGCTCCTAAACCCCCAAAAAAGATTAACAAGAAAAGAATGTTAGGAAATCGAATTTCTCAAAGTGGTCTATTTGTCTTGCTAGAACTAGCTCCTCCGAAAGTTCCACCATCTGGAATAGCACCTTTCCATTGTACTCCAGTTCCTTTTTGAAGATGATGATTGATAACAACCGCTATTACCATCACTCCTAATGCCATCATCATAGCCATCAAGCATCTACAGGCCCATTTACGCTCCTGAAATGATAAACGCGTACAAAAACATCAGTCGAAGCTGAATTGACAAGAGAGGATGCGCGAAAAAAGAACGTATGAAAAACAGATTGGAACGAACCTCTCGTAATTGCTGGGCTTCCAAAAAAATGGTCTGATAATCGGACACCAACCAATCTAACCTCATATCACTTTCTCCCAAGAACCTCTCCGCCGGACTTTCCGAAAGTATATTCCAATCTTCTTCTCCTCTTCTCTTTTCTTCTTCTCCTTGATCAGATTTAGAATTTTTAGGAATGATCACCAATGAAGTTTGACCGATCCCAACTTCATTTCTACCAATCCTGGCTCTTAATCTACCTGTAAGTTTCCTACTCTTAGGTTTGTTTTCTTCTTGTCTTGATTTTTTTAATTTAGGACAAAATCTTCGATGAAGATGAAAACTTCCTGGAATCCAAAGTAAGGGTAAAACGAATCCCCACCAAAAGAATTTCTCAGCTCTAGACATCTTCTTTGTTCCAGGTTGGGGTAGGCGAAGTAGTTCGGGGCTCAACTCTGGTTGATTGATGATCGGAGGAGGAGAATGTGTAGAAGAAGGATGAGTTAAGAGAGCAGGTACGATCGATGCTAAGTCATGTAACGGTCGATTCCAATTCGTAGGTGTAGAGAGGTCTGGCGGTGGTAGTGAGGGTAGTGAAGGCGGTGATGATGATGATGATGGTAATGGTGGTGCTAGGACTTTTGGTGGGGGAGGAGGTATCGGAGCACTTCGGTTATCGATCGAGAGTGTGATCTGGTGTTCCATAATGTCTGCCATTGTTCACGTCTCGATCGTCGCGTAGAATGGATTGATAGCCAGGTTTACCGCGCTGAAGGTCTTACTACTTAACATATGAGAGCGAAATCATGAAGGATTTCATAGAGAGAGGGGGCAAGTGAGAGGAGAAAGACCAAAGGGGGTCTCAGTTCAGCAGACAGCTCCTAATTCAATTGTTCGCTTGTCAGGTTATCGAACTAGAAACCTACTGTTAGCTTATCTCCTTTCCTTTGGAGGGGGAGAAGACCAAGCTGCGAGCTAAGACCCGAAAGACGTAGAGACTATAATCGGTTGTCGGACGGCGTTTTTTAGTGCAGTTTGTGGAAATTGCCCGGCGTAGTCAAGCAGCTCAAAGATTCGGTTAATCAAGGTCAATGAAAGTTGTTGAGATGATGGTAGTGTTTTCATGTGATACCTATGACTGAGGATCAGAGCTCAACAAAGATTGAAAAGTTTATAGGACGATGTTTTCTCTTATCGTCTATTCGAATATAAACTGGCTTTACTAAAAGATTTCTGGGCGTAAGTCAGGAGTGAGAATTTATAAGTGTTTATGAGTGGGTGAGAGTTGAGAAAAATCACAGCCAAGATTTTCGGGAGTTAAAGGAAAGCCGCTCTTGAAAGTATGACGACGATATAAAAGAGTTTGGGGCAGGGAAAAGGATTGGGGGCTAAGGTAAAAAAAAGTTACCCACACAGCAAGTACAAAGTAGCAGGAGGACTAATTCATGTAGGGGTCGAAAATCTAGAGGATAAGTTTTTAAATCCGACAGAGGGGCAAGCTTTTGAATCGAAGTGGGCTTGGTTTATATTTCTAGCTCCAGAGCTGCTGTCATCAACATTTTACGAGATGTTTTAGAGGGTATTTAATAGACAAGGAGATATAAATTGAAAAAAAGGATTAACGGCTAGAACCCTGTAAGATAAAGTAAGGATGCTGAAGATTGAATCTTTGACGAATCGGGTGGAGTTGAAAGTCTGTAGATCGTTATCCACACCAGTCTTGGTCTCTCGCCACGAAGGACGAAGGACCCGGGCAAGAAAAAGTTTAGAGAGAGAAAGAGCAAAAGCACGGTTTGGATGTAAAGTGACTGTACGACGGGTCCGATGAACCAACAGACATCTGCGCGCGTATACCCGAAGTACGGTAAAGTTGGGTAAAAAGCAAACGATACATCCTACACGAGATGTGCAGCTGGGTGATGGTCGCAGTCGATTGGAAGTGAATGATATTCCAAATGATGACATCTAATCATCCTTAATCCAAGAGATTCATCAACCGAACCTCATCACCGACAGAAACGGAGGTTTAATGATAGAAATTGATTGATCCAAAACTGGATAATCGCACTAGGTTATACCATGCATCGACATTGCTTTGCAGTGAAAGGTTTAGAAGCCAAGGGGTAGGAGAAGGAAGTGCATCCAGAGAGATCTGGACCACTTAAACAGCTTCACATCTTATCAGGTTCTCCCAGGATTATATAGTCCAGCACATCTTTTTCTAAGTCTACATGTATCCGATAAGACGCTAGATAACTCTCATTCGAATGATAGAAAAGGTGAGAAAAAACACGTCCTGCTTCGTTCATGAAGTCTCAAAACGCAAACAGGAACATTTTGCGATGAGTAGACTCATTGATGATCAATGACGAATTGCGAATGTTGAAGGTGCACGCAATTGGTCGATGGCCATTAATTAAAGTGTATAGTGTACAGTTATAGGGTATCGAGTGAATCGTACTCGCTTTGCCGACCAGGTTGATTGATGGAAAGTGGTGTACAAAATCTCCTCTCTCCCCAATGATTGAGTGATAATTTAGAGAGGGATGTTATGCATTGTGTAGATAAGCAGAGATGAGATTGGCGAGAGAGGGGAATTAAGGCGCTTACCATAATTCCTCATCTTCTGGTTTTAATGGATACAGTTATATGAAGATATCTCATCCTTTGGACTAAGGTCAACTTGACTTTCTTTCCGAGGTAGAATTGCAAAGAGAATCATAGAGAATCATACTGAAGCGATCCGGTCAAGCACGGTAGGTTAAAAGGTTTCAGTCTTGCTTTGCCGAGGGCTTGTTCACCCACCTGAAAGTTTGTTTACTAATCCAAGTTTAGTACAATTCTCAATCTGCTATCTTGGTCAAGTTTTCCCATCAAACTCGAGCAATTTGGCGCGAAATCAAGTCAACTGTGTGGGTGTGACTCTACTCTAGATATGAAGGCGATCAGCGGGCGATAATCGACTCCAAGATGGACGCAACCCCCGCGTTCAGAGTGACTTTGTTAGTAAGAGTTTCAAACGCCGTGCTTTTATTGTGCGCAGGAAATTCACACACAACTCTGAAAGTCAAATCTCTGCCATTAAAATTACTATCACCTTCCGACACTTTTCTCGAACGCGAACTAACGCGAGTCTGCCTAATCAAAATTGTGTGGGCACATCAGAAAAATTGGGATAAAACTTTGATATCAAACGAGCTTCAAGCTTTCAAATTGTGCACTCACAAATGTCCACTTTAATCAAGCTCAGATAAGGGTGGAAAATTGTAGTGGAGATCAAAGAAGTTTTATACCTTGACGTCATAATCCCCTCATGCCTATAGAATTTGAATTCTTCGCGGAAGTTTATTGTTCCACTTCATAAACTAAAATGATTGCATCCTTTCACTTTGATGACCATCACATCACTAACTGATCAAGTCCCGGGGAGAAGCTGATTTGCATCAGTGCTCGCGGTCTTTTGCAAAATCTGCTAAAAGCGTTACATGGATCTGTGGTTGTGCGTCATTAGATTCAACCCACTGCCTCGTAAGCTCCGTGAATTCAGCTCCACTCGTTTCGCAAGGATATGTGACACCAGCTTTGATGCAATATACAATATCAAGGGTATGGGATCAGTGGCTGTATACACAGAACACTCGCTTCAGGTCAAAAAACCAGCTGGAGGGCAAGACTTCACTGGACTCATCAGGAGAAGACTCCTGTCAACTGCTGCACAAAACTTGAGAGTTTGGGAAAAGAAATGCGTTGTAGGGGAGTCGAACCCCTGACAAAGCCATTCACACGGTGGCAAGGCACCAGTTTAACGCGCGCTGGCGAGCATGCCCCAGTGCGTGCACTGAGGGTGCACATCATGACAATATCACACTTCTGATCAAGAGATTGTTTCCAGTGCAGATATTGGCTTAGGGTTATGTTTTCTCTTGGTTGATAAGTACAGCCATTCTGGTATTTTGTGTTGCACCCTTTCAAAATAGAAAAGTTTGTAAGCTTGAAACCTAGGGTTTTACTAGATAAAAACTTGTAACTAATTGTATCACAGCCAAATACATGGTTTTATCCAGTAATGCACCTAGGTTTTGAGCTCAAAACATTTTTTCTTTTTGAAAAAGCCGCAACAAGCAATATTAGAATGTCTGTACAAAGATATAAACAGAAAAAGTGTATAATGAGATCCCAGATCTCACTGTGTGAAATCTGAAGAAATCAGTCCACTTCAAAGTCACAAGACCAATTTGTGAAGTGTATATGGTTTGCAAAGCTCTCTAGCAACCACCAATAATCACAGGGGCAAAATAGATGCTCACATAGAGGTGAGCATAACTAGCTTGGATGTTTCTTTCAGTTTTCTTCCAAATTGCTTCCAAATTCTTTCCCTTCCCCTGCCTATTTCTTCCTGCTTGTCAGCTGATTACATGATCAACAGGGACTGAGAAAATCAATGAAGCCTTCCTTAGGCTTCATTCCTTAGCAAAGAAGCCTGAGGGAGGGCTGGCCCATATGCTCACTTCATCTCAGCCCCTCAGCTGATCTTCAGCAGCATCCCTTGGAGCCTGCTGATTGGGGGAACAGTTGCAGTTGACAGGAATTTTGTTCAGCTAGCCTTGTGTGAATGTTTGCAGGGTGTCAGGCAACACTTGAAGTGTTGGGATCCGGAGAGGGCTTAGACCAGTGTGTTAAAAATCAACCAGAGTTCATTTTCATTTGACATGGTTCTGGGCTGTTCTGAGTATGCAATGACTCGGAGGCAATCCTGAGGACTCATTTGGGCTTGAAGAATGCTCTTCCAAGATGGAAATGTGCATTCCCAGGAAATCTCAAGCAAAATTTGAGCAAAACAGGCTGATCACCTGAACAGTACCAAAAATCTCAATTGAAACAATCTGAAAGAATATGAAACATTTTTGGAGAATTCAGGAAGGAGTGGTATGCTCACCCCCATGTGAGCATCTATTTTGGCCCCTGTGAGTGATGTTGTTTTTCTAAGTGGGAATGAAGGGTACAGCTTGATTGTTGAAATTGGCAGTCATCAATTTGGTATGTGTGGTGTGGTAGCAATGTTTTGTGGAAATATGGATGGGTGCAATTTTTTTATAGGAACTGCTCAACATGATACAATGTATGTCAGACAAGAGGAGTGGGCACATACACCATTGTGAATCTTATTTTGACAAAGTTCTGCACCCAGATTTATGGTGTGGTGTGATTCTTCCAGATGGCCTGTTTGCAGCACTACCAACAAAGATGCCTTGGGTTGAAAAATCCAAAGCATCATCAAAGGCAAAAGCTCAGATAGACCTTGCCCACAGTTATGATCTGAGGCATTCTTATGTGATGAAAATTGCCTTGCATCAAAGCCTTGGAGAGATTCTGTTCAACGGTTAGGATCCAAGGATACCTCAGATTCAACAATCCAAGGTAAGCATATTGGCAGTGAAGTGCTTTGTATGTATGGGTAAACTTTGATTTCTGCAACATGGTCCAATACAATATCATACTAGAGTGTCTGCAGGCAAGCACACCATCAGATTCAACACGTTTATGCTCTGTAGAACTTCCTCACTCTCAAAAATATAGCTCAACACAGATTGTAGCCTATAGGCACTGTCAAAGGAAAGAGTTGTTATTTGATGATGATTTTCTAATCAAACAATTTGTGCTTTACTTTTTTTTCTGGTTTTCCTCTGAATCCATGAACACAGTGAATGCTGCCATCTGGGAATTGAGCTTTGTTTTTCACAAAATGCCTGAGCAATTGTAATGCTGGTGAACAATTATACAGCAAACACATATGTTGAGCTAATTCACCATACCCAGTTGGTGTTTGCTTGTTGACAAGCGCACACCAACTCCCTTTGAGGGAGAAAGGGAGATCGTGCGCGCTTGTCAACAAGCAAACACGACCCGGGCATGGTGATTGACTCAGTAACAATTGAGACAACTTGGATATATGAATGTAACTGTCAGTACTTGAGATCTTAGATACAAGCTCCAAAAGCACTTCAACAAGATAACATTGTCAAAGAGCAGCCCAGGTGCATTAAAAAATAAATTGCTTTATTCATATTTTCATATTTTTTAAAAAAAACACAACTCAAGAATCTAGTTTCAAAGATTCACAGATACATTCCATACACCATGCCCAGTTGGTGTTTGCTTGTTGACGAGCACACACCAACTCCCTTTGAGGGAGAAAGGGAGATCGTGCGCGCTTGTTGACAAGCGAATGCGACCCGGGCATGGTGATAGAAAATATTACAACTTACAAGGTCTAGTATCAAAGACCCATTAAAACATATTAAGATTACTATAATATGTAAAAACTAAAAAACAAGAATAAATAAGAAATATCAAACAGAAGTCAGTTAAAAAACAAATCAACTAGGCAGTTGTTGTATCACCTTACGAAATAAATAAAGAAAAGACAGACTCACAAGCTAAAAAAGACTAGCCAGACAAATTTGTAATAGTAATAAAAGAATCATGTCCGGAACATAATCACCAAGATACTCTATTATATAACAAAAATAAAGGATTGGAAATTATACATACCAGAATGAATAACAACGGGAATTCTGGTTAGCCAAGACACTGTCTTAAGCTAAAGAAACGTGAGACCTACATACAAACTTCTGATGTAAGAGATGGACAGTGTTAAGACAGACACCATCTAAAAGATCTCAAGGTGCAGGTGGAAGATGAACCACAAGTAGGCAGCCAACCAGAAAAAGGTATAAAGACCATGATTCTTTGCTAGAAGAAAAGGGAAGCATCACATGTTACTCATTTAAAAACTTTAACAAAGATCAAACCCATCTTTTTAAACCATTAACTTAGTAATATAAACATATAACACTTTTCCTACTCACTTTCTAGTGGAAGTTCTTTGTTGTTAAGACTAACAGTTGACTCCCTCTGATATATATCCTCCATAGGCAACTTAGTTCTCTGACCCAGTTAGAAATATTAGACCGGCTTGACTGTTCCTTTTATCTCAAGATTTGCTCCACTTGAATTTATCCTTGCTTGCTTAATCAATAAGTAAAATTCTATGTAGTCAATACCCAGTTCTTGCAACGTGAAGTTGTACAAGATCCCTGTATTCTCCTAGGCTTATCAGGCTACTCTAAGCTTTGGCTTCAGAGAAAATACCAGATCCAGGAGTGACTATCCCCTTGCTGTTATCTAACAGTAGGCCTGTTTTCTTCCCAGAAGAATTGGCATTTTGAAACATTAGGAATATATTCACTAATATTTGACATCTGTTTGATATATCCAGATACCAACCAATAACTCATCCCATATACCCAGTGGGATTCCAGTCAGGTCTTCAACAGCGTTAGTCTAGACAAATTATCTGTTTGAATAGTAGCCACCCTGACAGTAACTCTCTTCAGATAGGTATGATTAGTTGCCAAGTGATTGAGCTAAATATAAGATTGATTCATTGTGTTGTAAAATTGATTAAGAGGATAGATAAGACATCTGTGTAAGGTATAAGTCTATAAATGAATTGCAGTGAGGTGGAAGGATTTTGTTGATGGGAATTCAGAGACCGAGGATTATTATATAAGGGTCTGATGGAAGAGCTGCATGTTATCTTGTGCTCTTCGTGAAAAATTTCAGGTTTAGAGATGATTAATTGGCACAACAGTTTGATATATCTGGGAAAATGACAAGAGAAGGAAACAAAAAATATATTGGCGGGTTGTTAGGATTGACCCATCTAAAATGTAATGAGCAAGCTCAAGTTGAAAATTATGATTGAGCTACAGGAACCTAGTGAAGTCACTTTCACCAGGTGGAGTTATCTTTTAAAGATATATCCAGAAAGAAAATATAGATTGTGGTGCGGTCAGCTGGGAGAGGCTGCTAAAAGTGCAACCTGATATGCTTATCAGAGACAAACATGTCAATGACATCAACATAATGCATTTGCAGGAGTTCATAGAATTTGTATCAACATTTCAAGTATAGATATTGGTTGTTTCCCATTTGCCAATGCTATCTGTGGTTTTAATGATGATTTGACAAAAGGATAACATATTGCAGTTTGGAAATGCAAGAATAGAATTTCTCTTGTATTGATTTTTGAAAATGCTTCAAATTGCTGTTGATTGATATGAATGTGTAGTTTTGTTCAAAAATATATAGAAAAATGAGTCAAAGGCCCACTGGAGGATCTTGCTGGTATTATTGTTTTGGACAAAAAATGAGACTAGAGATCAAATGCATCAGGAAAGATGAAGATTCCAAAATTCAAATGTGTAAAAGAACTGCTAATTTGAGATTCAAAAAAAAAGGTATTGGGAAAGGCTGCCACTATAGTATACTGTACTATACTGCACTATACTATACTGGACCTGAAATATACTTGGTATAGTATAT
>MWRK01007039.1:2500-11071 GCA_002157035.1 Melampsora medusae f. sp. deltoidis
CCCGAACCTACCACCCATCTTCAATCTGACGATGCAGTCTCACTCTCCTCCACCATCACTCACATGTACCCACCCCTCTTCTACCACGCATTCACCTCTGTGATCGGGCTGACCTACCGATCCGATTTCCCACCGATCCCATGCTCGCCACATCGTCTGAGAGGTAACAGTACAGGTCTAGGCACCCGGATGGGAGGGATGTTAGCCTCCTTGAGTTTGAGTATCGGTAGAGGAGGAAAGAAGAATCACAATCGAGCCGAATCTAGAAGTCCAAGTCCGAATTATATGCTTAGGCCGGATGATGAGGAAGCTTTGTCGGCTTCAGATGGAACTTGTACATTGATCAAGGGACTCACTTCTGATGCTGGTTGGGGTTGTATGCTTAGGACAGGTCAAAGTTTATTGGCTAATGCGATCCTAGTAGCACATCTAGGCAGAGGTGAGTTTATCCCTCATTGCATTTAATCATCCTTTAGATACTGACAAGATCATCAAATTCTTTTCTAATAGAATGGAGAAGGCCGATCACATCTCTTACAGATCCATCATCTTCAGTTTTACCTGATCCAGTCTATGCAAGACTGATGTCATGGTTTGTAGATTGTTCATCACCACTTGCACCATTCTCTGTACACCGATTTGCAGCCAAAGGGAAAGAGTTAGGCAAAGAGATTGGTGAATGGTTCGGGCCAAGTACAGCTGCAGGAGCGATCAAGTTGAGTTCCATCCAATCTTTCACCAAACACCGATTTCATTCACTTAAATGCTTTATTTCATCTTAGGGCTTTGACCAATGAGTTTCATCCGGCTGGACTTGGTGTAGCATCTGATATTGATGGAACAGTGTATCGATCAGATGTTTTCCAAGCTTCTATTCTACCCGGTACCACTCCCAGCAAACTGAAATCAGATCCTAACAAATCAGTCAGATGGCGTAGACCTGTACTTGTACTTGTGAATGTCCGATTAGGTTTAGATCGAGTGAACCCATCATACTACGAAACGATCAAAGTCAGTCTAATCCAAACTCATCAACCCATTTGGCTTATCTCTGATCTCTCTTGGTTCAAAAACACATAGGCTACATTCACCTTTCCGCAATCTGTAGGAATCGCAGGAGGAAGACCATCCCAATCATATTATTTCTGTGGATTCCAATCTGATTCATTATTTTATATCGATCCACATCATCCAAGACCATCGATCGGGTTAGAAGAACCACCTGGTGAACTTTCTAAAGCGGCTAAATCGATGGCTTTGAGTGATGTGAATGATCAACCTCGATCCATACGAAAAGTTAGACATGATGCGGATTGGGAACAAGTCTCGATCGTAGGAAGTGATTGTAGTTTGGTCTCTGAATCAATAGGCAGTGGATCATCCTTTTCAAAACCGATTTCTTCATCCAGTGGGACTGGTGCTGGGAGTGGGGCACAAGAAGGAGCTTCATCGATGGGTGGAAATCGAATTAAAGAAAGATTGGATGAGTTTTATTCAAAGGCTTATGTGGATCAGGCATTGAGAACGTATCATCCGGAAAAAGTGAGAAGGATGTCGATCTCGGCTATGGATCCTTCTATGCTTGTGGGATTCTTGGTAAGGAATGAAGAGGATTGGGAAGATTTGACTCATCGGATCCGATCGGTAGGTTTTTTCAAATTGATTCTGATTTGAAAATGATGAGATTGAATTGTTTTTTTGTTTTTGTGTGTGTGGTCGAAAAAAAGTATAAACCACCTTTGTTTCATATTGCAGATGTGACCCCGTCATGGATGAAACCAAGTACGAAAGAAGTTCATGGAAGTAATCAATCACAAAGACCATCGGATGATAGTGATCTAGGGATCGATTCATGGTCAGAACAAGAAGATGATTGGGGAGAAGGAGCAGAAACCGATACACAAGATCAAGAGAAAGTTACGGATGAATCTTCTGATTCGATGGGCTCTTGTCATCGGAACTTGGAGAGATTTGATGATACTGATGAACATTGTCTGGAGAAAGGGGTAGGGATGGGGATGGAGGATGAGGATGAGGAATGGGATGAGGTTGAGCATGGACATAGTAGGATTGAGCAGGATGATGATCATGAAGAAATGGATAATGAAGATGGAAATGGAAATGGAAATCGGGTTCTGGATGGCATTGGAGGTGCAGGAGGGAATATTGGGAATAGGAGTGATACACTTCGAGCTAATAGATTACAAGAATCGATCGTCCAAGCCTTTTCTTCTTCTTCTACTTCTTCTACTACTACTACTTCTTCACAACCTAATCATCATATCAATCAACTCAATCAAACTCGTTTACCTACTCGAATGAGCTCTTTAAGTAATTTAAGATCCTCAACTTATAATAGATCTAGGGGTTCTGAAGATTTAGATAACGGTTTAATTGATCCAGAAAGAAAACAAACCACGCAACAACCTAAAAAGAGTTCTAAACATCATTCATCGAAATCTTTATCCATTCCATTTAACGTCTTTCCTTCTAACTCTCACTCTAATTTGGATTCCTTACCACTTCATCTTAAGTACCCTGCTGGTCCTGGAGGAGGAGTAGGGGTTGATCAAGATCAAGAAGCTCAATCTAGGTCTAGGAACGTTTCTGCTGCTACTGTACGAGAGAATTCGGGTAATGGGAACAGGAATGATGAGGATGGGGAGGTGGATGGCGGTCAGGGATTAGAACCCGGTGGGAGGCTTAGTAGAGCTGTTTTGGCTTGAGATGATGTTTTTGGGGGTGATACTGGGATCTTGGTGGATTTGGATTACGATTTTGAGGTTTTGGGAGTTGATTAGTGAAGTATATACAGTTTTGTGTAAAGAGAGAGAGAAAGAGGGGTTTGCAAACAAAATGATTGATAGGTACATTTTTGTATATGATGGGTGGAGGTTTGGTTTTTTTGTGTGTGTGTGTGTGTGTTCACAAGGAAACTCTTTGGATCTTTCTCTTTTTTTTTGGAACTCTCTTTCTCTTCCTCATCATCTTATAATACGTCGGAGCTTATTTTATATATATTTATAATTTATCAATTATCTTTTGTTTCTTTTTTTCTTTCGATTCAAGAGTACAAGTAATGATAAAAGATCAGCTCTTCTTCTTCTTCTTTTCTTTCTTTTTGACTCTATGTTTTTTGAAAATTTTGATTGTTTGTTGATTATGTACATACATACATATATATACTATATAACAGAATTTTTTTGTCCTTTTTTTGACTACTTACACTTGAAGATTTTGATTATTTTGTGTTGCCTTTTTTGAGGAGGAGGTTTGTTTATTATTTATATAGTTTTTTTGAACAAAGAAAAGAAAAGAAAAGAAACTTCTTGCTTTTTTTTAGGTTTTGAGGTTTTGGGATCTTTTTTTGGATTACATACGTACAGTACAACAATATGAATTTTTGTTTTATGTTGTATTTTGATTTTTTCGCTTGAGGAAATGGAAATTGATCATGAGTCTTGAGGGTTAAAGGTTACAGTTAAAAGAGTAAGGAAATATGAATTATTAAGTTTCTTCAGAAGATATGAGTATGGAATTGAGTTGATTGGGATGATTTGTAGTGAGTTACCTAGTTGATTGAATTGAGTTTGATGATGAGAAGTGAGAATATGTATGTTGGTACATAGGTTATCAGGAGTGTTAGGGATGATGAGTTCCTGAAGTCAACTGAACTGAGTTTTGAATTTTAATTTTTTAATTTTTTAATTTTTAATTTAAAATTGTACTCGAAACAAATCAAATCAAATCATCAGATCACAATCACAATCACCATCACCATCACCATCACCATCAGATTTCGATTCACAATACATTCGATTCAAAACAAAGACAAAAACCATTATTATTCATTGAGATCACTATCAATCAAATCAAATCAAATCATGACTACCCATCAAGAATCAGATCATCCATCAAATCCATCATCATCATCAGAAAGCCCCGAAGCAACTTACAAACAACCCAGACACAGAGCCTCATCCATCCAACTTGTCTTCCAACACGTCACCAACTTACCTGCACCCGATCATCAATTCTCAGCCACTAACTTTGATCAAACTCAACTCTTATCTCCTTCTCCTTCGGCTAACTCGGCTCAATCTACTCCCACTCATTCTCCAAGAAAACCCTCCAGAACTCATCAACGACAACATGTCCTTCAATCTTGGGAAGAAGATTCGAAAGGCTTTTGGCATGATTTACGTACGATGCGTTGGATGAGACATCCTGGTAATCCCTTCACTTCACTTTTCAAACTAATAGAAGAAACACACACACAACTAATCCGTCGTAATTTTTTCATCAAAGGTACTTCATTCCGAATGATCTTGATTTTCCTAGGCCTTTACATCTTCTTCGAAGTCTTCAAAACCCCCCTAAACCTCCCCCGAAACCCTATCCTACCTTTCCTTTCAATCTCATATCCCTTACCACTCAGCTCCTCAGAAACGTATCATAGGTATGGAAAAGGCACGGATGATCTTTACTTTTTGGGTTTCTATATCATCGTGTTCTCGTTCATTCGTCAAACTGTCACTGAGTTTTTCATCAAGCCTTATGCTGTTTGGATCGGGCTTAGAGGTACTAAACAACAACGGTTTATCGAACAAGGCTATGCTGCTTTTTATTGGGGTTCAGCTACGTTGAT
This sequence comes from Melampsora medusae f. sp. deltoidis, assembly GCA_002157035.1. Lineage (NCBI taxonomy): Eukaryota > Fungi > Basidiomycota > Pucciniomycetes > Pucciniales > Melampsoraceae > Melampsora > Melampsora medusae. The sequence goes on from MWRK01007039.1 coordinate 7,149, forward strand.
CGGTTTAGTAAGTTTCCCTTTACCTAAACCGCTTTCTATCCTATTGAATGCCGATTGGTTTGGTTTGGTTTGGTTCGGTTTAAGGTGGTGATGTCTAAACAACCCACTTGGTGGTACAATACCACCGAGTTCTGGAAATCTTATCCTCATTATCGAATGGAACCCAGTGTGAAAAGTTATTATTTACTTCAGTTTGCGTATTGGTTACAACAAATGCTTTTGCTTTCTTTACGGATTGAGAAACCTAGAAGTGATTTTGTGGAATTAGTGATTCATGTGAGTTTATAAAGTTCCCCTCTTCACACTTTCTTTCTTGCTTTCTTGATCGGGGTTTTCTGGAGGCGGGGGGGTTGATGGGTTTGGTTGATTTTTTTTAGCATTTTGTGACTTTGTGGCTTGTGGGTTGGTCGTATGTTACTAATCGTAAGTTTTAACCTTTTTTCTTTTTTTTCTTTATTAACCTTTTGAAGTTAAGTTGAACTGTTGGGTTTTCCTTTGTCTGAAAAAAACTTTATTTTTTAGTTACTATGATTGGGACTGCTATTTTTGTTAGTATGGATATTTCTGATACATTCTTAGCTGTAAGTTTTTCTTACTTTCACACAAAACCCTTTCTGAAATTCTAATCCCGAAACCTACTTTCTAAATTATTCTGGGTTTCTCTTTCTGGGTGGAAATTGTTTTCTTAAATACCAACTTCACCACATTAAAAGATATCAAAATGTATAAACTATACAAAGTATCAACACACCTCCGAAGTCAGTTTCGCAATCTTCCTCTGCGTCTGGACGTAAGCCCACTTCCCCCTTCCTCTCCTTCCCATCCCCCGGCAAAACCCTCGATGAATTGGGTGTTTTCTCCTTTCTTTAGGTATTTTCGACATTGGCAAAACCTACGGATTCTTTATTCAGTGTATCAAGAGTATGATGAATATGTACCGATGATCGCCAAGAGATGGAGTCCGAAAGATGAAGTTTATTTAGTGGGTTGGATGAAATGGCAAATCTTTGGTCCGATTATGATGTTACAATTCCTTAATTTGTTTTGGTTTGTCTTTTCTTCCCATTCATTCATTCATTCCAACTCAACTCAAACTACTTTTTTCGTTAAAACTTGTGGGAAATTTTCTGATGTTTTGGTTTTTGCTTTGGTGGGGGGTTTTCTGATTAGGTATTATTTGATTTGGGTAAGCAACTGATCAAGTTTTTTTTCATTTGTTTTTGGGAAACATTACTGAATTCTCGAGTTTTGCTTTTTTTCGCGGCGGGGGATGGGGGTTTGTTAGAGGATTGTTTATCGAATGTTATGGGTTGGAAATATAGCTGATGTTAGAGAAGAAGGTGATACAGAAGATGATGATGATGAACATTCTCCAACAGCACAAGATTCGAAAGAAAAAAATGAATAAAGTTTTCTTTTTTTGCTGCTTCTTCCTTGTTTTTTTTTCATCTTCTTTGTATTCTTTTTTTCCGTTTTGAATCCATGATGATGACAACAATCTTCATTACATACTTTTTTTCTTAACTTTTTTTTCGTCTTATGGTTTTTGGTTTTTCTTTTTCGATTTTTGGTTGGTTGGTTGAGTTGTGGAGGTTTTGGTTTTTTTTTATGGGATTTTGTGGAAAAACAAATCAGGGTGTTATATATACTACATATTGGGTTCTTAGGAATCCTTCTTATGAAGTTTAATTTAGTGAATTTTTCTTCTTTTTTTGAAATTCAATTTTTATTAATGATTTTGTAAATTATTTTTCTACACAGCGCAAAACTGAAGGTTGAAGTAACAAATAAACATAGACATACAAACAATGAGAAGATTTGCTTGTGAAAATGATCATACGTGTTCAACAATCCTTGATTGGATTTCAAGAGTTTAGAGATCAGTTGTTTGAGTTTTATTGATGAGCTTTGAAGTACATACATACGGTTCAATATTTAGAAGAAAGAAAGTCTTACCCCAGGTCACCCACTCTTTGTATATGAGCAGCAGGGGTTTAGATGTTACATATCTTCTGTGTATGGCTAACTTTTGCAAGTGGGATGTTTAGATCTTTCTCATTGATCATTAGAACTCAAACCTTAGATCTTTAATTGATTCTATTGGTAAACTTAAAGTGCTTGTTTCATGAAAAGGTAGCAAAACCTGGGAGTCAGACTACCTCACTCCCTCTAAGCTCCAAAGAAAACACTGATAACCTACTTCACTTCACTCCATTGTAATAGTTTTGTAAGTGTATGATCTGATTCGGTTTCCCATATGCATGTCAATGAAGTTTTGGCTCTTGATTTGAGTAATGAATAGGTTGAAAACCAAACAGGAAAATATCTAACTCATGAATCCAGGAAGTTGTTCTATTTGATCAAATCTCTAAGACTATGCGCAATTTGTTGGGGCCATTTGTCTTTGGTGGTTGATAGCAGCAGAAAATGGAAATGGTGCTCACATCACAACCTGTTTTTTTGGGAATCCTTACAATTCATCTTATCATTTGCTTTAAGATATCCTCTTGACCTATGAGAACAAGAACAAAGCTTTCATGCATTCCATATCATCTTGAGTTTAACAACCCTTTTAACTGAATCAAGTAGACTATGTAATCAATCCTGATTGTTGAATTCCAAAGCTCATTGGAAGAAATCTCATTCTATGAACCAAAGCCTCATGAAATGTAAAGAAATTCATGAGCCATCTTCAACACAATCCAGCTGATTCTTCATTCCACTGTCATCCTGCATGTCGACACAATTGATTCATTCACTAGGAAGAGATGAATCAAAACTTGATCAGCTGAATAACAAGCTGATCCTTATTTGTTAGATCTTGTGTGATACACTTCTTAGCCTTCCTTACTATCTGATCCAATTCTTAAAGAAAACCTTGAGATGTCCAGATATATATGGGTATACATTTGGGAAACAGGTGAAATCAATCATTGACTATAAATCACACACTTGCTAATGATTCTCACAACATTGGATAATCAACAAGATCTTGTGTGTGTTGTCACCAAATAGAATTGGTAGTGGTATTCATTGGTAGCAGTATTCAAATGCTTGCTCTTTGTTTCACTATGTCAACAAAATTTATGCATTCATACCTTTGCTCCAATATCTTGAAAACTGCATTGAGGTTTATTTTAAACAAGTTCACCAAACCACCTCATCTTTTCTAGTGTCTCATCAGCTTTTCAAGCTGCACAGGATCATCCCTCTCATCTGCCATGAAATTCATCCATTCCTTGTGGTGAAATCTCTGTGAGCTGATCTTCTGCACCCCCAAGAGCTTTCTGCCTAGTGGATCTCTGAGTCCCATCAAATCTTTCATGGCTTTGGATCTCATGCCACCCTACTCCAGATGATATCAGACTTGCTCTGAAAGCTTTGGTCTACCATCTTGCTGCCTACTTCTCTCTGGTCCGATAGCAATCTTTTGATTGTCTTTATGGTGGAGATCTTGATTGTCAGTTGGGTATTGAGAGATGTGGTTATCCTGATGGTAGATTGACCATTAAAGATCAAATGTGTATGGATCTTGCTCAGCCTGGGTGGGTATTATTCATTAATGTTCTATGTAAGCTTAACTAAGCCCCTCACAAGCATGTTTGCCACACCCACAAAGAGGGACTTTATGACAGACTTGGTTTTTGTTTTTGGTGGAGGAGCTCCAAGAATTAAATTTCAGTAAGCTGGTCAAGAGTCAGTGTGAGGTGATGGGTCACGCTGTTTGGCTATGATTCATACCTGGTTAATTTCTTTCAAAAATCTCTTGTCTCACATCACATGATTTTTATGGTTATAGTTTTACTTTACAACAGTCAGAGGGTTTCCTATTTCCCTCTCTTTTGGTCATTGAACCTTTTTGTTTCTCTTCTGTTTCCATTTCAGACTTGCCCTGTCTGGTTTAGTGGTGGATACACTTACGA
>KZ136329.1:0-10207 GCA_002157035.1 Melampsora medusae f. sp. deltoidis
CTGATACATTCAAGGCTTTTTTAGTATGAAAATAGAGAGAAAACTGAAGCAGAGAAGTAGATACATGTTCTGATGCATCCATTCATAGCCTTTTCTTTGTTCTCATTTTTTTGCAGAATTGTTAAATTCTGGATTCTTCAGTCTCTTTATAAGATTGAAACTCTCTCATGAGATTCTCAAAATTCAATGCTAATTCCTTCATTTTGATTTTATTAAAGGAAAGTTTATGTCTCAAAACCTGTAGATCTTGAATTACATCTGACCTCTCTTTCACTCTTTTGAGGATGTTTGTGATTTTTGCTTTGATTGCTTGTTCATCAAGATTTTCATGAATCTTGAGTTGCAGTGCCCTCAAATCATTTACTTCACCCAAACCCAGATCCATGTTGTCTATTTTGTTAGAAATGGTTTCACCTTGTGTTATCCCTTCAAAGATATCATCCACATATTTCATGTTTGCCCTAGAATGAAGATGAGCTTTGTATATTTGACTTATAACTTTAAGTTTCTTATCATCATCAAGCTCTTGTTTCCAATTTGGCAATTTAAGTTGATTTTTGATTTCATTTTCATAGTGAGAGAGACTTCCTGTAATGACTAACCTATTTTGAAGTTCATCTAAAACAATAGTTTCTAAACTTCCTTGCATATACTTTTCAGTGATTCTCAAAAGGATTGTTTTTTCCATTGGTGAAAATGCAATTCTTTGAAGTGTAAATTTTACTCTCTGGGCCATGAGTGGATCCCTTAAAAACAAGTCTTGTAATTCATGTCTTTCAGACATTGTACCCTTGCTCTCTAACCACAAGAAATGTGAGAGTGCCAGATCATTTGGGGAGATAGTACTGATGATTGCACTCTGATATTGATCTGCCAAAATTTCTAAATGTTGTACCTCATCCTCCCCAAGGTTTCCCCCTGCTTTCAATCTCACTAAAAGTTCATCTTCTTTCTTGCTTATGGGCATTATATCACATTTTCTTATCAATTTCAACATAGATTTTGCTTGCTCATCAGGTCCAAGTGCCATCAACCGCTTCCTTTCTAGTTGATTCAACTCTTGAATTATGAGCATCAATCTCTCTTCAAACTTTTGATTGTTATGATCCTCCACTACCATCATTTTCAGCTTTCCTTCCAGTACCTGAAGTTGTTTACTAACCAACATGTATGAAAAAAGCCCATCTATCTCTTCAAGTCCTTTAAATTTCATTGTTTCAATTGTAGTCAATGGTAGATGGGTTTTATCTAATGAATGCCTGATATAATCCACAGATTTGATCTCTGCTAATAGTGGTGAAAAGACCTGCATTTTGATTCTTGGTTGCAAGTTTGACAGATCTAACTCTATGCTCCTAATGAGATCTCTGGAAGCATTTAGGTCAGTATTGAGATCTGAATGAATTCCTATCTGTATGTGATGTTGACGTGTTTGTGGTTTGAATCCCATTTCTTCTTGTAATTCACTAGGTGAATGATCCCACGTCCCAGGAGTTTCTAACATCTGCCTCATAGCTATCAATTCAATCTCAAAATGCTTTTTCAAAAATTCTTGTTCTTCTTTTGACAATTGTCTAACATAACTAAGCCTTTGATCAATATTTTCCAGATTCTCCGGATACCTTTTCATAATAGTGAAGATTTCTTTCCTGACCTTAAGGGTTTGTAGACTTTGATCTTGAGCTGCGTTTGGTGGCTGAGGTCCACTGGTCTTTTCTGAGATATATATCATCATTTCTTCATCTGTACTTAATTCAATCCTTGATATCAACTTTGACCAGATATCAATTTTCCTTTGAAGCTCATCATGTGAAAGCTGATGGATCAAAAACCTGGTCACACACTCATCAAACAATTCATAATCAGATGTAGATAATAAACCTTTCTTTTTTTCCAGGTTTTTGATCAACCTCTCTTCTTCAAAAGATAAATCAAAACCTGAGAGCAACTTCTCATAAATTGATACTACAAATGCTTGATTACTCAATAGAGAAAACTTGGGCAAAAAGTATTGTTTTGATAATTTGTGTAAAGATTGCATGGAGATAATTTTGGCTTGATCTTCATGCCCCAAAGCTTCTAACCAGGATTCAACCCGATCACTTTCTCCTCTATGAATTGCAGCATATCTAAGCATTGAAGATCTTTTGAGTTGAGTATCAAGTCTTCCAACACCCTCCACAAATTCAGGAACAAGGCTTGTTTTCCTAGCTAGAGCATCTTCAAAGTTAGCTTGTGACTTAAGTAGCTCAGTCATGTAAGAATGACTTTTGTTCTGAAAGTGTAAAAGGTCATATAAACTAGATTGTAAAATGATTTGATGATAAACTGATTCCTGTCTCAATCTTTCTGCTTTATCTATTGTTATATGATCTTCTTCAACTGATCTCAATAGACCTTCAATCTGATGAGCTGTTTTTGTCAGTAAATCGATTCTTGCTCGTATCTTTTTAGTTTCTGGTAAATCATCTTGTTTAGATCTCAAAACTTTCCTCTCTAATGGATTCGAAAGATTGATAGAGTGATCCCATTCTTGAAAATCAGGAGATGGTGTATGAAGTTGGGTTGGATCAAGTTTGTCATGGTCACCAAATGTAAGAGGAGTAAGATCAGGACTTGAAACACCTGAGGATTTTCTAGACCTTTCAGATGAAAACCAAGATTGAGTACAAGCAACTTGATCGGGCGAAGTAGAAAGTTTACGATCAAGATTATAATTCCTGTGTGTGCTAGCAGCTTTGGTTGAACTTAAAGATGGTTTTCCTGCCATTGTACTCGGCGATGAGATTGACATATATTTATGAGGTGTCAAAGCTGGTTTAGCGCTACACGCAAAGGGACATAGAGCTAAGTATGTCATGAGCCATGACCTGGGTTCGGGAATCCCCGTTTTGCGCTTCATCTTTTTGACTACGTATGATGAAGAAAATAAGGTCCAGTGCAAAAATTTGACACGGTGGGCTGAAGGAAACAGGTAAGAAACCCTTGCCGATGGTGTGCTAGAAGTGACGATAACTTTTTCAAGTTGAAAACTCGCAACCTAGTCAAAAGTGAGAGGGAGGCATAGTACGAGAGGAGGAAGAAGATAGATCAACGAAACAAGTTCAAATAGAAGAGATATGCTTGTCGAACGCGTCTTGAAAGTTATGTACATGATTTCAAAAAGCTTGTCCTAATTTTCCCGCAAAACTCGAACAATTTGGCGCGGAATTTTCGGCAAGCTTTTTGAAATCGACAGTAAATTCCTGCAGCGCTACCTTCGCTTTTGGCACAGCCTTTTCATCGAGAACGACCCCTGTTACATATCTTCTGGACCCTCCTCCTTCCCGGAATTAGACCTCGTCCTCGGCAACTTTTGAATGGTTTGAATGTAACCTTGAATCTTAAACGCATTTACAAAGCAAGTTACACATCACTGTGCCTGTGGAGAGCGCCCTAGACGTCTGGGACCCTCAATTGTTGAAGCCCCCGACGTCTGGGGCGCTCCCCATGGGCACTGGTACATTTCCTTCACGAAGCTGCGAACCCATTTCTCCGCACAATTTCCATTGAAATCCATTTGAAGACTTTTTTCAACATCCTCTTTCTCTCTCTCAAAGCTTTTTGCCCTTTTGGGTCTATCACGTACAAGAATAATTGTACGTCAGACTAAACTTGTTTGAGATCAGATTTGAGTTGAACTCAAATTAATTCCATGAATTGTAAAACGCATCTTGTACATTATAGAGATTCCATATCTAACTTGAGCAAATGGGCAAATATTTCGTATTTCGTTTCCCCTTTTTTGTCCTCCTATCGCCGGTGTGGGTTTTCTCCTTGAAGTCATCCGTGCTTGAGGACACAACCCCAACCGACACATTCGGAGTTAACTTTTGTCACATACGTAACATAGATTGTATCAGCTGAGGAAATAGAGAAAAATCACAATTAGAAATGGATGATGTTGACTTATCTATCGCTCAAGAAGAGGTAATCAAGTTTTGACACTTTGTTTCCCTTGATGGAAAAAGTTGAAAGTATGCTGACATCTTTTTCTTTCAGTGTTCTATCACTTTTTTAACGTCAAAGGATGAAGAAAAGTTCAACATTTGTAAACGCATTCGATTTGAGGTAAGTCAACCTTTGAAAATAAACCAAACCAAGAAACCCACGCGCACTAAATCTAACGTGTCATCGTATTTATCTATGATCGTTTGATCCTCTTCGCCCCTCGTCATTACATGCTTATCAATCTCAATACTCTTTGTTATGCCAAAGGTGTTTGTAGAAGAGCAAGGGTTCAAGGCAGAAGACGAATTTGATGAGTAAATCTTTGTTCAAATATTTCTTTACAATCAACATTTTCCTCATAGCCTGGAACCCAAAAGTCTTCTCAACCCCCTGGTCCTAATACTCCTCCGAATTCCAGTCCTGAACCCAAACGATTGATTCTTGCACTTGTTTAAACGAATAGTTTAGATCACCATACGACCCATGTAATCCTATTCAGCAAATCAAATCCAGTAGGCACCCTCCGTTTCAAAATGCAACCCAAGATCAAATTATCTAGAATTGCGATCTTGAAGTCTTACAGAGGGAAAGGTTTGGGTTCAAAATTTATAAACTTGATTGAAGATCATTTTTTGAAATTAGATTCCAATCAATTCAAGATTTCATTGCATTCACAAGTCGGAGCAATCAAATTTTATGAAAAGCTTAGTTTTCTACCTGTTGGTGAAACCTTTTTGGGTAAGTCATCCATCTGTTTGCTTTGTTTGATCTGAAATTCCCAAATGCATTCATTCATATTGTTGTTTGATTTCTTCTTAATCCAACTTTCCAAGAGGATGGCAAGCCTCATCAATTGATGATCAAAGAGTACAACACACCGCTTCAACAATCATAGAATCACTTTATGTAGGAATACAAACAATGTAGAGTATCAGACAGAATCTGGCATTACATATCCAAGCAATCGATCGTCTGAGGGGTAAAGGTGAAATGAACTCATATATCAAAGTCCTCAACTTGATCACTTTTGAAGATTTGGGTAGTTTTTCATCATCACTGTGATTCAAGTTTTGTTCGAGAGAAATTTCAACCTCATGGCACACACTGATTTCAAAGTCTCTCAGGTCTTTCTGACATGACAAAATCAAAAGATGAAGCCCCTCTAAAAACCGCAGCCATCTAAAGGCTTAACCCGCCCATAGCCATAGTTTTTTGGGTCTCCCAATCTGAGTGGTGCCAAAAATTGCCAAAAACCCATAATGCTGTCTATCACCCATACCCAAATTTCCAAAAAAAAAACTTCTCAGTGTAAAGCCATAAAAAGAATGGTTGGTAAGTATTGATGGATCCTCAAGGTCTTGATCCTGAGTATTTTCACACCAGCCAGATACACATTACAAGTGATCAACAAGGAGGCTTGCCACCACCAGAGTACTTGCCACTATGACATAGCCGCCATAGTGTTCAATCAATGAAATCCTCCGTACATCACACACATTAGGAATCAAGTCTACATTGCTATCTTTTCCTGCTTGCCTTCTCAACTTCCAAACAGCATTATCACAGATGAGTAACATTCAGCCCTCTATCACTTCTTTCTTTGGTAGAAGTTAAAAAGCTTTTGTAACCCAGGCATACATTCAAATGGTTAATGAGAAGACAAATCAAGCACTCAAAATGTAAATAGTCAGTTATGTTTCTGCAACAATATTGGCTGAGAGCCCCACCCCTTTGGAACCATAGTTCCAATCACTGTAGAGGGACTACCCTCTATAACCATACTTTTCATGTCTTTAGAGAGATTTCAATATATAGCCATGAATATATGTCTATAGAGGGTCTTCCCTTTAAAGACATAACCCCTCTATAGCCATAGGTTTCCCTTTCCATGGAGGGGTATGGCTTTAGAGGGGTTTGCCTGTATGTGTAACATTCAATGCATGAGGATAGCAGTTCTCAAAGATAAACTGTAGCAGAACTGCAAGTTCAACTCTCTGATCTTGACCATACAATTACCCAAAGTGCAAATTCATATAAACCCTCTTTATAACCCATTACAAAAAACCAAAGTCTCCAAACAAAGTTAGCATCAACAGGGTTACCCTCAATTGCAGAAACTTAGATGTATGTACCACATCTTGTCTTCATGCTACATCAGAGAGTCCTCATAGACATCAGTATGATCATCAATCCATGGATTTCAATGTTTTTTCTCAAACAAAACTTCAATCACAAAGAAGACAAACATAGACTCAAAGCAAGATCAAGTCAAGGAATTGGTCAAATGACTGCATACTAACTTTACCAGATAATTAGATTCAAGATACAATCATGTAACTTCAGATTCTGCATGATACTTGAAAGACTTAATATCTTGGTATGAAGTATCACTATGATTGTTGGAATGGTGTGTTGTACTCTTCAATCATCAATTGATGTGAGATCATATTACCAATGTCATGGAAATGTTAGAAAACTAACATAAACTGTAAACAAATTCAAGCGGATGATCTATGAATGACTTACCCAAGAAAGATTTCACCAACAATAAGGAGTTCAAGTTTTTGATAAAATCTAATTTCATTGACCCCTGAATGTAATCAACTTATTAATTGCTTTTGAATTGCTTTGGAAATATGGTCTTCAATCCAGTTTACAATTATCAAATCTGAACCTCTATGATACTTTGAAATTGTTGTCCTAGATAATTTGATTCTTGGCAGTGTTGTGATCCATAGGGTACCTATTGGAAATGGATGCTTATATAGGATTGCTCTAGGATTAGTTGTGGCCATGATGGCATTCAAAAAGGAACAGGCCATCCCATTGAGGAAGAAAATACTGGGACCTGACCAGCCACCTAGACTAGCAGTAAGGCTCAAGAGGTTGGTGTACACTTTTCTAAAGCACTGGCCCTGTCTATGTGGGCCATGATCAGCTACAGGTTAAAGCTTCATGTTGGAAACCCTACCAGCCACAACATCAAAAAGGTTAGTCTTTCACCCTTGGTGTATGGCTGACAGTGTTGCACTCTTGGCTGCACCAACATGTCAAGGGGCAAATGTACCATGAAATCCCAATATTCTTCAAACTTGTCAACCCCCAGCATATACATCCCAAAAATGCATTGCAAGTCTTCAAACATCAGATTGCAACTTTTATTGAACTTACAAGTGCACCTTCTGGATTCTGTGGCAAGAACATGAGGGGTATGCATATACATCTATTTCCATTCTCTCATTCCAGCCCTTGTATGAACAGATGAAGAACCTTGTACTTGGGCCTGGCCATCAGTTAAGTTTATATGCTTAACAATTCAAACCTTCTCTCTGTTGATTTTCTATGCTTTTGATAAATGTAACACAATCTGCAGAGTATATTTGGCTGCTGTGTTGTGCAAAGCCTCTTTTGGTGAACTGTCAGACAAATGTTCCAGCATTCTGCAATCTGGTGCAAACCATATGTATGTATGTAAAGCCAGCTGATGTCGACCTTGGTCTTGTAGCTTGGGTTCATTGGCCCACTAATACCAAACAGCCAGGAGTTTATACTGTGTAGATCAACACTCAATCCACAAAGATGTAGATGGACAACAAAACTTGATCTTGTTTACATCAACCTCACACAAATCTTGGGTAAGGGTCAAGCTACATAACACCAAACTCTCAGTCATTGACAATGCCCATAAGCTCAGATCTGACTGCTCATGCTTGTTTTCACAGTGCTTGTCTCAATATCAAACGACGTATTCTCAAAGTAATTCATCATGTGTTTCTTGATGATAATCTCACAATTGCGATTAGACATAATTTCATCGATCCAACGATGTGAAAGAAATAAACTTGTTTTTTGTTCTTTGTGAAAAACCAATAAGACCAATTGTGTCTACATATTTGCTTTTCAACCCAGTTTCTATTCTTTCTCTCTATGAATGCATTGTGATTGGTAAATTCTATTTCAGACATAGTTTTTATACAACCTTTTGTTTTCCTTTTCTACACTTTTAGTACAAGAAGATGACGTGAGTGAATACATGATGAAGGTTTTCAAACTTGACCGAGCGAAGACGGTTTGAAATTAATACCCTAAATCTAATCTATGTGTCAAATCTTTCATTAAATCCGTTTTGTTTATCTGCTACATCCTGAATATCGAGATACACGAGGAAGGCGGAGAAAGCGAGTTGGGGTACACTGTTGAAAGACAGCGTACATGGAATCCTCGTGTGGTAGTGACGCTGTGTGGTCGGCGATGGCTAAAGGGAATCTTGGAAATATTCAAAGAAATCTTGACCAATCCTTGCATATAGGACTATGAATCTTCGAACAGATTTGATGATGTCTGTCCAAACCTGCGACTTAGACTCATGACTGTAGATGTTTTAATTCCCTAAGGATTGGAGTGAGTAGTGAAATCTAAACAAGTCAATTAAAGGTTAAAACCCTTTCAAAAAGAATAATCATTGTCAAAAAAAACTCACTCACAAAATCGAACCACAAAAATAATGCTCGAAAAAAGAAAACCTCAAGTTCCTCTAGTTTGATCTAAAATCCGTTTGACAATTTGACTAAAAGGTTCAAATAGCTTTTGATCCTCTACATGAAATCCAATCCTTTTATGATTATTATTACTTTGATATTTCTTATGACCTGACTCTTTTTGAAATCGAACTCCTAAAAGTTCTTCAATCAATTCATTCCGTACATTTGGATTTGATTCATGGTGAATTTTTTCCAAGATTTGTTTAAATTCAATTGAAGATGATTTTAAAAAAGTTCTTAGTTCTACAGATGTAGCTAAAAAGAGATATCAAAATCAATGGGTTCGTAAGTTTATACAGTAGAATTTTCTTAAGAAACGGGATTGAGTTTACCGATTGTTTCCCATTCGAATTTCCTCAAAGGTTTAATTTCATCTCTACGTAATGGATCATAAAAGACGGCTGATTGGTCTTCATCTATCTCAGGCCATGTCAAATCTTTGAGTCGTTTCAATGCTCTTTCTTCTTCGATTCCTTCTTCTTCAATTTCTTTCGGTTTGGTTTGTTTTTCTTTGGTTTCATTGATTGCCTCTTCAATTTTAGATCTCGTACCGGGACAATTTGCTTGCTCTAGAATTACAAAAATTTTTAGAGATGTTAATCTTTTTTTCTCCTGAGAGACCAGAAGAGAAAAAGCAAAAATTGAACCAACGTTTGTGTAGGTTAAAACATGAAACAGAGCAACTGTAAAGAAAAAAGAACCAAACAATCACAAAAAAAGTCAGTTAAAATGAATGCAGATTTCATTAATCGAGATCTTTTTGAAAAAAAAAACTATGAGGAAACTTAACTATGGAATTTGATCTAAAGGACATGAATATTTTTTGGTTTCTTTTTCACAGATTTTGCATTGTAAGTCTTTGTTTTGTTTTTTCTTATTTTGAGTTCGATTCATCTTCAATTGAGAATCGTTGGAATGGTTTAAAAAAATCAAATTGTTTAAAGAATTGTTGAAATTGTTGAAGAATTCCGAAATGGTTGAAAATGGTTGTTCGAAAAGTTCGGACTTGTTTTATGGCAAGTGTCGGGGAGCTTACCCGGTACCGAGAAGTGCTGTCAGCGGCTACGGGNCGTCAACTTTCGATTGTCTTCAACTTGCAAGGCTTCGTTGGATAAATTTAAATCCAGCGCTAAATACACAATCGACAATTTGAAGACCACTTCACGCAAAACTCTGAACTTCACACAAAACTGAACACATCAAAAGATAGAAGATGAGTGTAAGTAATCTATAAATCGACCAATGAACTACAATCCTTCAATATGAACTGATTTGAACATGTTCTTTATCACGCAGGATGATCGATTTACTTATATTCATCTTCCGCATGAAACTTCTTTATGGTGTTATGTAGACGATCAAGTAGATTGGGCAATAGATTCATTAGATGATCGTCAGTTATTTGAATCACCTCTTCTATTGATATGAATGAATCAATTCTGATGAAGACCAATTCTGTTAGTATAGGTTTTGATCAATCAGTTTGGGATCTGATTCCACCTTATCAAAATGAAGATGATGAAGGTAAACACGACCGTTCCTAATCCATCCATCTTAGACAAAACCCTTGATCTCAACCTCATCAAACTCTGGAAATCTTTAGGTTTATTACCTTCCAATGCACATCCTTCATACCCCTACGGAAACCCATACGAACAAAACTCAAGTTTCTTAAC
>MWRK01007071.1:0-10879 GCA_002157035.1 Melampsora medusae f. sp. deltoidis
GCGGATCATCCTTCAGGAATGGGAGAAGTGTCACGAAGCTCACGGTACAAAGGCTTTTGGTATTTTGGAATCTGAAAATACGCCCAAAAACCGAATTGAGATTGTCCAACGGTGGCGCAAGGGTCAGACTACGAAGTTCCGGGACCAAGAAAAGTTGAAGGTGATGTCACGAACACCTGAGGGTAAACTGCAAGCAGATCGGTTGCGCGAGATGTCCAAGAGTAAGGATAGACGCAGGAGAGCAAAAACTAAAGTAAGTTCCTTTTCATTTAGATTTTCCTGGTTATGTAGATTTTATATATGTTGCTTATTATTTATGTTCAAATTAGATTCACACCGCGCGCCAGGAACTGGCGCAAGGCATTTTTGGTGGGGCCTCACCCAAATACTTGCTCTTATCTCATCCGGAGGTTCACTCTGAAGACAAAGTAGTCATTGTCAATGGCTCAGGCTCACGGTGCAAAGCAAGACTGGAATGGCGTAGCGGAGCACTGGATACCTTCGTCAACCTTGTGGATCAACTTATTGAAAAACAGGAAACTATTCCAAGGAAGAAGGCTCGCGCAAAGGCCATCGTTGAACGTGGTTCATACTCTTCAAGCGATCCCGATACTTTTCCACCTCAAAAGTTTCAGGAAACTCTTGTGTCAAATGCATGGCTTGACAAGATGTCTGGAATTGAAGTTACGAACTTGAAGTTGGTGAAGGCTGAGACAGTCAACATTCAGACATCAATTGAGACTTTGACTAATTTACTTTTGCCGAGAGGTGCTGCTGGGTTAGGTGCAGGTCCAAGTAGTAGTGGAGGGTCAAGTTCAGCTCACGGACCAATGATGACCCAATGATGGCGCTGGTAGCCTGTTTATATCTCTTTGTTTAAAATTGGTTACTTTCTCTATGTGATTAGTTTTGTTTTTTCATTTCTCCTGTCGAAAATGCTAGTGGTTGTTGTCTATTTTTACAAACGTTTTACACTCATTGGGCTATGTTGTTTATTTGCACTCATTTCTCTTCTTCAAGGCAATGTTCAGTTTGTTGTTGATCAATCGATTGTGAAATTTCAGAATTGTGAGTTCAAGGGTAACTTCGATTGCCAAAAAATCCTTTTTGAAAGTTGTCTCATGCTTTTAAAAAAGCACGACAAGATTCACCTTCTTTTAAAAAAAACCCTTAAGAAAAGCCAACTCATCCTCAAATGGCTTTATGTAAGTGTGAGGTTTAAACGGTGAAGTACGATCAAAAACGTATATGTATGTAAAGAAATCCGTTGGAGCGGATAATTTTCAATTTTGCCCTTCAACTGTTTCACCCTGTCTAAAATCCAAAAGGGGACACCTGTCCATCATCTTCTCCTTCAGTCTTCATATGATTTCCACGAATGCTTGATAACAATTGAAATACCCAGCCAAGAATTTCACTGACGTCTTTGTAAAACTTTTGAAGAGGAAGCCAATTGTAAGTCTTTTTCAGATCCATTTAGAAGTAAACTCAGACTGATCGGATTGTACCTTTTACAAAAATCACTCAACATATCTTCTTCGAAACGGCAAATCATGTCCAAAATTGATCGAAATCACTTCTGTTGCACCTGCGTTACTCTAGGGTGTAACACCGAAAGTTTCGAATACATGGGAGTCACCTACGTTGGAAAGCTATTCAATCGGTCAAACTACCCAAAACACCTTCAGAAATCGATAGCTCAAAACGCCAATGAAGAACATCAGGTTCTTGAGGGGGGAAGTGGAGTGACAAGATTGCAACAACCTCTGGATCAATCTTACCAACACCCTCAAACCAAAAAAAGAAAGCATTCAGACTCATTGGAACCTTATGGTGAGAATGAGAATGAGAATATCAATCTTCAACCTTACAAAAATGCACGAACCACTAGCCCAAATCCGGTCGAGCTATCAACTAGTCAAACTCCAATCGGGCTACCGACAGTCTTAACTTTCTCAACTGAACCATTCAAAGTCCCTCTCGCTTTCTTACAACACCCTCAGTGTGTTCAATCTATGTTTCACGTATGGCATGACCATTTCATCGAGCACAGGAGTGTACAAGGTTCTTGAATCGCCCTGAAGATGGAACAATCCAAGGTCGAGAAATATCTAGGCGACAATCCCTTGGCATCAAAGATATTACATGAGATCCCCTCGACCCTTGACAAAGTCATCAAGACTTTTTGCTTAAACATCAACTTGGTCACTAATATCTGCTGCCATGTATGCTGCAAGCTGCATGGAATACTCGATCAAAGTCATGATCCTCTTATAACTAACTGCCACCATCTTTGGTTTCCAAAGAAAACTTCGTCAAGCCTTCGAATAGTCTGCGATTTCCCACTTTACGTACCTAGTTCGTCAACAAGGAACAAACTCAGACCAACCTCGGTCTTTTATCACCAACGCTTCATTGAATGGATTGCAAAGATGCTATCGTTTCCTAAGTTTGAAAGTGCTCTCGACGCACCTCTTTCTTTGCCTCGCCCTCCCAACGGAATCATGAAGGACATTTGGGATGGGAAAATTTGGAAGACTTTCAAAGATGTTGACAGCAAGATCTTCACTCGATCCTCTGGAAACCTTGTATTTGGCTTCTACGCCGACTGGTTTAACCCTTGGGGCAAAAAAGCTGCGTGATCATACTCATCAGGGCTGATGGTACTCATCTGTTTCAACCTTCCACCCGAACAGCAATATAAATCCGAGAATCTATTCCTCTATGGCATTACACCTGGTCCTCGTGAAACCAATTCAGGTCAGATTGAGCACCTCATCAAACCACTTTTCTGCAAGTTCATCGACCTCTGGAGAGGAATATATTTTAGCTCCACCTCACTTCACCCTCAAGGTTGCCTGATACGAGTTGCCATCTGGCCTTTGATCGCTGATGTCCCGGCCATGAAAAAGATTTCGGGGTTTTCAAGTCATCAGTCCACCAATTTTTGCTCCCGTTGCTATATCACCTATGCAGAAATCGACGATGTTGACTATAAAGCATACAAGGAACGTCATCCTATTTCATACAAGACCCAAAGTGAGGAGTGGATGAAGGCCAATGATTCTTTGGACCGCCACAAACTTGTGAAAAAAAATGGTGTCCGATACACTATATTCTCTGAACTCCCTTACTGGCAACCAATCAACTTTCAAACCGTCTACATCATGCACAATCTCATTCTTGGCATTTTGGAGAGTTTCTCCACTTCATATCTCCAGCTTGCTTCAGCTGGGGCAAGCCTGAAGAACCTGCAGGATAAACTGACTCTTCAGGGTGTTTACACCAATTTCACACATAATCATGAATCTGAAACAGCACCTTCCGATTCTATTCCTGTCACTAACCCTTCTGAAAGCACATGCAACATGGACCTTGACATTTCTGAGCCAAACAATGACACTTCCGAGAATTCCAGCAACCGTACTCACTATCCTTGAACTGCAAAGTCAAAGTCTCTGACGGAACCATCTATTCGGGCTAGTGAGGATTCAAGATCTTCAAAATCTTCGCAAGCCACTGTTCATGCCCCCGAAGGTCCTGTTTTGACTTCACATGAGCTTGAGCTTGTCCACCAATGCATCCGAGAAACTATGATTCCGAGTTGGCTCACCCGTGTTCCACATCACATAGGAATGGCAAGTGCTGGATCTCCCAAGGCAGCCAAGTGGCATCTTTTATACTCTGTGTATATGGTATTATCACTCATTCCGTATCTTCAAAACTCTGATCGTGAATCATCATCTTGGAAGATATATCAGGGTCTCACTTTAGCGACTCAAGTCATCAACATAGCACTCTCACGAGTTTTGAAACCTGAAGACCTCAAAAATCTTGACAGCATCCTCCTTCAGTACCGACAACATTTGCAATCCGCTTGGCCCAATATAAAGTCCAGGCCAAACCTTCACTATGCACAACATCTCACCAAGCAATGCAAACTCTTTGGCCCTCCATCTTACATTGCAGCTTGGGCTGGGGAGAGAATGATAGGAACTCTTGTTTTAGCACCTAAAAACTCACGTAAAGGTATGTGTTATGTTGGTTCATTGTTGTTTCATATCAGACCTTTCTCATCATTCAACATATCTTTCTGGATCAAACAGGTGTAGACATTAATCAA
This sequence comes from Melampsora medusae f. sp. deltoidis, assembly GCA_002157035.1. Lineage (NCBI taxonomy): Eukaryota > Fungi > Basidiomycota > Pucciniomycetes > Pucciniales > Melampsoraceae > Melampsora > Melampsora medusae. The sequence goes on from MWRK01007071.1 coordinate 4,124, forward strand.
TGCTCACACTCAGCATGCATTATTTAAGCATGTTCTTACAAATACTTCAAAAGAATATCGTGCTTCAATCGGTGTTGAATCACTCTCACATTCAACTCGGACCAAATGGAAACTTGTTACTCCTTCCGATGAAGTCTTGACAGCCCTTCAAGCAGCAGTATCAGGCCGGATAGATTTTGCAATTTCTGACGCTTCAAAATTTGAATCAACTGTTCAGTGGGAACATGGAGGAAAAAACTTTGCTCAATTCTCAAAACATAAAGGTAACAGCTATGTACAGTTTGAAATCGGTGGACAAGTGAACTTCGGGTACATCAATGGAATCTTCCGTGTGGCTGGTCATAAGTCTCCATTTTTTATTGTTAGACCTTTCACCCCTCTGCAAGGACGTGATGAATCCAAGAATCCTTTCCGCTCCTTGCCATATTTGAAATCTACGGTGATGTATCATTCACATCAAGATGTCAAATGTGTTCTAGTTGATAACATGTTTGGACATGTTGCTGTACGAGTGAATCCTCCAAATACATTCAATATTTCTCATCCAACAGTATCAATAGTATCACTGAGAAGCATGGTAAGTTTCCTTTCAAATATCTACCCTCACATGATCCATGCTAATTTTGATGTATGTCTTTGGATCAGGGAATTTGTGACGAGGCATTTAGAGCTGGTGATGATTAGCTAGAATGAGATGTATATATATATATATTAGGTGACTTTGGTGTTCTTGTTTACAAACAATTCATTAAACCTTGTTGAAACCTGTGTAACTTACAAGAAAGGAAACACCCCAATTTGTTCTGACTCAAACGACTGCAATACATGCTAGTAACCCTTGTACCAAATTGGGTTGGACTTTTCTTGCCACTGAATCTCTTTTTGTTGGAGTGTCTGGTACCAAGTGACACACTTGAGTCAAATTAAATGAAGGGTGATAGTAATTGATAGACCATGAATCTAAATATTGACAACTTCCGAAACTTGGATTATATACACAATAAGACCAATAAGAATGAGGAAAAACTGTGTAGCTGAGAATAAAACGTGATTAATGCTCCACAACTATTTCATGATGACACAAGATTTTTAATTTGTTCAGAGAGCGCATCTAAATCTACAACAGGCTTCATGTTCAAGGATTCCCTCTGTTCGTATGTGAGACTAGCAAGGAAGACTGCATTGTAACAGTTCTCCGGAAGACCGCAACATACTGCAGCCTTTGGATTGACATAGGTTCCTGGAATGCGACATTGATCAAAACGGTTTATTGCAAGAGCTGGAGTATCGACACTTGCTTTGTAGGTAAATGATAGGGCATCGATTTGACGAATGATACCTTCATATTGTTGACTTCGCCACCTTAAACCAACCCTCTTGAATTTCACCTCATCTGGGTACCATTCAGTGTCCGAGCAGCAGTCGGGATCGGGCATGATAAGTAGAGGGTCAACTTCGAGATGGCGCTTGACTGTGTCCTGGCGATACTCAAATAACTAAATCATTGGTAATATGGAGTCAGCACACTCACTTATTACAATCACATAATAAAACTCAGAACTGACCATTCTCCTCTTTCGCGCACGCTCACGAGGTAAAAGTTTCTCCGCTGACCCACGGTTTAATCGTATATCCTCAGCTCGCCCACGTACCCAGCGAAGTACCAGAGAGATACAATTGGGCTTGGTGTTCTGCGATTGATTAATGCCGTAGTTCTTGAAGGTTCCCCGCTGCTGTTCATAGCGCCAGTGTTTGACCACAAACACAGCCATTGTACGATTCCAATGATGATCGTCTGGAAGATCCCATGCAAAGGTGAATCGATTTATGTTGTGTTTTCGAAGCTCAGCCATGAATTTCTTCTCAATCTCTATCATCTCTGTGTTGTTTGAAGTGGTTGAAGCGGAAGTGGGATCTGATGTGAATACCAGTTGATCAATCATGATTTCATTCTGGGTAAGCTGTGGTAGCTGCTGAAGTTCCTCGGGGGTAGGGGTCACCGGATAAGTTTTATTGGACAAGTCAACACCAAGTAATTTCCGAGTGAATGCAGCTAACAAGCGACTGATTGCGGCATTGGCTGATGGTAGAGTGCTGGCAACGGACACGTTCAAAGACTTGATCGAGGTGGGGGGCGATCCTCGTTCCCAGATGTGACGGGCCTTTTGATGAAGTTGTGCAGGCATGATGTAGTTTGTCCGGGATTCAGAACGAAAGATAATAAGAATGATTTGTTGTTATATTAAATCAACCTCGATACCTGAAGACTAGGACGTGTACATACTTCTAGTCAGGCTACACTAGACTGACTCACCAAGACAAAGGGGAGGGACGTCAAAGGGATTGGAAGGAGAACTGTACTCCGATGAGATAAAGGGAAGTGGTAAATGAACATCAAGCTGGTAAAAAGTGAGCGTAATCGTCACGCAAAAGAAATCCGCGGTTTGCTCTCGTCGTCGAGAGTACCTCAGGCGGACAGGGTGCTTGACGCAGAAGGTTATCCACTCTTTCCCAACGGTAATACAGTCTATGTCAGTCACAAAGGTCAGAAGAAGGCCTCTAACTGGGGCACTTTTGGGTTTGCTTACACGACGTCCGGCGGTGGCGTCAAGGGAGGGACTGACTGGCGCACCGTCAGATTCTCATGTTTGGGGGTGCTAGTGTGTGCAAATATTCAGTGTGAATACCATGGCTCCCCGCTCACACCTGCTTCCAGGAGAACCAAATGGCACGGCAGGTGAGACTTTCAAAACTTCAATATGGTTGTTGGTCCTTAATTCTCATTCAATTTTCTTTCTTTGTTCCTCTCATCCTCTCTCTCATTATCTTCTCAGACTGCAGAAGTGTCCTGCTGCACGATGCCCGGAGTCTCTTTGCTATGTGACATGCAAGAACACTTTACTGCGTATGGACGAGCATATTCCCAGCGGCTGGGGGATAATACGCCATTCTGGTGTCCACTAACACCCGTGGCCTCATAAAATCAAGCCCAACAAACTATCAATTGAACAACTTGGGGTAAAGGTTGTGAACAATCCAAAAGTGGGCCCATTATCGCACAAGGTAACTGTCAAATCATGCATATATAGTCTTCGTGAAATCAATATCTGATTGTGGTCTATATGAATGTTCAAAGGTGGGCCGCGCGCCAGCTGGAACAAATGAGATTGTCACCGTCTCGTCAATGCATCCGGCTTTTGGTAACCTTCACCGCACTGCGTACTATTGCCGCAAGCTCCTTGTGGCGGCAGGTGTCATACCAGAAAAGAAAATACCGGGCGCGGGTGATTGCTTCGTCTTGAACATGGAGCACTGGACTGAGTAAGTCATTCAATTTTCCCTTTCTTTCTTCTTTTTTCTTCTTGTCTTTTTTTTTCCTAATTGTTCCTTTTGTCTTTCTTGTTTGTAGACGTGATTCAGACTTCATCTCTGACTCAATGCGGTGTCACAACATGCATTTTACGTTCCAAACGAAATGGATGGCCGGAAAACTTTTATCTCGCGACACAAAGGGGAGGATTTATTCTGGAGGCCTCCCTTCAGATGTCACTTACAAGTTTTTCGAAAACAGATACTCACTTTCAACCTCAATGTGCCACGAAGACCTTTGTTGTTGGATCCCAATTCAAATGAGCTTTTTGAGAGGTCTCTCAGAACAACACTATGCGGCCCACTTCCAAGCTCTGATGAGGCAAATGATTGAATTACCTCCTGAAGACTGCAATATTTTGGTCCGCCAAGTTGTGGATTTCTCAATGGCACAGAAGAATGGGTTTGTCATGGCTTATATGGAAGTTTTTCAGGGAAGTGATCCTGCAGTTGCACTTTCCAGGCTGAATGGATGCCATGAACATTTTCAAAATCAGGTGACCAGGGTCAAGAGACACGGTGCAATTATACCTGCAGAGAAAGCAGTATGTTCTTTTCTTCTCACTTCTCTCTTTCTTTTTTGCAATCTCAATTTACTGATTCTCTGAATAACAGGAAATTTTTAAAAATCAAGCCTATGCTCCGTTGTTACCCGACAAACCTGGGGGTTTGGACTTCAATGTGAAGATGAAGCAACTGCGAAAGGACTTTCCTAAAGCCAAACAATGGATTGAACGGTGGAACCAGCTGACATCAAGGCCATGCTCTGCGAATCACGACCTAAAGCCATTGATGATGACGACCTTTGCGACAACATGCCGGCAACAACCAATGCCCAAGAATCCCTCCATCGTGTTTACTATATGATTTTGTTTGTTCTTTGTTTTTTTCTTATCATTTTAATCATTTTTGTTCTTATCCTTCTAATCAATTGTTCTGATGCTAATAACTTGACGTTACTCTTCTATGCATCCAGGGAGCGTAATTGTACCATCCAGGTTGGACTAGTACAGTTGTACCTGTTCGTCATGAGTCTGGAAAGAGACCATGAAGACCGGCTCAAGGGATACCAGGTTCAATACGGTGGCGAATCAAAGAACTACAAGAAGGTAGCTCAAGTCCTTGGCGGGTCAGTGAAAACCCAGACCAAAGGACGTGGAGCAGCCGTTAACAATGGTAGGCCACCTGACACCACCAAAGCATTGCTTGGTGCGAAAAAACTCGGGCGGCCTAAAGGGTCTGTCAATGTCAACCGCAATCCTATCACCACCTACCAAGGATTCACGGCGCCGTCAGCCCAAGGACAACAGTTCCGATGCTGGCTCAATGCAATGACGGAGTGTCTTTTTGCAATTCATACCGCACTTTGGTACCACAGGTCCAGGGGTAAATCGGCGCATATTTTTGCCAAGCTGATGATTTTCTTCTCATCACGGACCACCTTTGAACTGTCTCAGACGGTATCATTCAAGGGAATCTTGACGGCTGGCCAAAATTCCCTTCATGGAGCGATCCGCAAACAATTTGATGGCAGTTTCATTCCGGACCAATTCGCCTGTGCCAATCTTTACTTCAATGGCATATTCGATCCCAAAACACGACCCAACGAGCCAAATTCTCCCCCAATGACTCAGATCCTCTTTCACGTCGACCATCGGCGAAAGTATATGTGCACACATGACTTTTACCATGTCACTGACAAGGTGAAACATATCAACACCATCACACTATCTCATTAACATCTCACTGTTTTTCATTTCTCCGGCGAATTGGGACCAACCATTGCCTACTCTCAGACCCCGGCGCTTCTCCAAGCTTGGGCCTCACACAAGGGGATTCGACAATTCTCAGGCCAATGCTGCCAAACCTGCAAGACTAAAGACCCCACCAAAGATGCTCCGCAATTGTATGAACGAACTCAACTGTTATTCAATCCACCACCACCTCATCTACACATTTGCCTCAAAATCGGCTTCTATCTGGGTTCCAATGCCGCAGAAGCTTACACAATGCAGAGAGAGTGCGACTTACCTTACAAATTGATCTTGCACGGCATCAAGTACTACATGCGTGCACGTGGATTCTGGGGGAAAGACCATTATTGGTGTCAGGTAATTTGTACAGTCAATGGGTTGACATGTGTGTGGCTGCACAATGACATGGTGAATGCCGGGCTGGTGATGTTGGTCTCTACCAAATTGGCCACCATTGGAGGGCAGTCGCCCAGTACTAGCTGGGCCATGTACTCTCGGTCACCTACTTCTGACAAATCTTCCATTCTAGAGACAGCAGAGAAGAAAATCAAGAGGGCTATGAGTAGTGGCAACAAGGTCTGTGTAGAACAGCCTTTCTCTCAAATCGTACTTGACTCAGATGAAGAAAACAACGAAGATAAAGAAAATGACAAAGATGAAGAAAAAGACAATTTAGAGTTTGAGAACGGTGACATCAATTATCTTCCTGACTTTTCAGAAGATGAACGTCAACCACTGGAAAAACGTGAGCCCTTTAATCAAAAGTGAAGGCTCATTGATTGATTAATTAACATTAATCATATTCATTCTTTATCATCACTGTAGCATCCAGTAAAAGTGATACATTGCATTCAGGAAATGAAGGTTCTTTGCAAGGAAAACAAGGTGAGCCATTTCCGCAATGATACTTCATTGCTTTTGTATAACTAATACATGTTATCTTTTCATTGCACTATAGTTACTAAGGCCAAGCAAAGCAAGAAGGAAATCGAGTTAACAGCGGAATTAGCATTGGATGATACTGAAGATGAAGGTCCTAATACTGCGAAATTGAACAACCACCAAAAAGAAGGTCCTTTGGGCAAGGATATGGACAAAAACATGGTTCATCATTCTGAAGATGAAGTGCCTTTGGCGAGCATCAAGGGTGAGCGGCAATTTTTTCTCCTGCCTTGTATTTATATCAATCTTACGCAATGTTGTTTCTTTGGTAGCTACTAAAGCCAAAAGATCAAGAGCTAAGCCCGCCATCCGCAGACCAGAGGAGAAATTGAAGGCATCAGTAATAGCTCCGGTCAAACCGTCCACAGGTGAGCCATTTCAAGCTTTGTTTTATCAACCAAACTGATCTCTGCTGTCTTCATCGTAGCTACTAAAGCCAAAAGACCAAGAGGCAGACCAAGAGGCAGACCCGCCATCCGCAAAGCACAGGAGACTCAAATTGGGAACATGGATCTCGAAAAAGACCATTTGGCATTGGTAAGCACTGTCGAACCGGCAAAAAAGAAACTCAAAGGCTGGAAAGGTTGGGCGATTGTAGAGGAGAATCCGGAAGAAGAAGAGGATGTGGAAGGAGTCAGTGATCATGAGGAAGCCAAGGGTGAGAGTGATGGTGGTGGTGTGAAGTTGCGGC
>KZ136339.1:218-11206 GCA_002157035.1 Melampsora medusae f. sp. deltoidis
AAAAAGGTGATTCGGTCACCAGAACCGATTTCTCTGCGGTTCTGGGAACCAAATCGCTGGAATCGTTTCAGGAACCACCGAGGGCCGAGGACGTTTACCCCCTGGTGTATGTACGTATCACCCAGCACGTTTTTGCAAAGCATTTGGGATTCACCTTTTGCAAAAAAAACGCGGACTTGGCTTATGGAGAATGAAAATTTTAGAAGGTCTTCAGTCAGTGCTTTGATTTCATGAGATCAATATCACCAAAAAAAAAGTATGTTGTAGGTTGGGGTAATCAATACGAGTTCACCTGACCCATATTTTTTTTGCAAAACCCATGCTTAAGGCAAGTCCACGTATGACAACAATAAGAAACACGAAAATTATCCAAGTCTACATACATTTTAAGATTCCTTCATGGTAGGAAAACCAACCCATGAAAGAAGTATAATGATAATGAAAATATTTTTGTGAGAAGGAAAAAAAAAGATTATGCAACGTAAAAGAAGATCGCTGTTTTGAAATTAGGAGATTGAATTATACAAATCGATCTTAAAGTCCATCGTCCCTTTTTTTATTACATTTTAATGTGTTCGTAAGTCCTTGATCAAATCGGGATCGTGAAGTGATTGAGATTATTGAATTTAAACAGACGGTTCCGGTGATTTATTTTGATTCTTTTTAATATTTTTACTTTTGACCAAAAATGTCGAAAAGAAAGAAGCAGCTCCACAAACAATACCTAAGATATAAACCTAGCAAAATGATCCACATCCTGATTGATGAGTTCCGATGATAAAAAAATACCTTCATTTTTAAAATACATCAAGGAACTTACCTGTCTTAAAGATTCAGTATAGGCATGGACTACACCAGGCTTCATTGAATCTGGAAGCTGTTTAATACTCTGTACAGATGATCGGATAAGTGCAGCTGGTGCGTCCGGTGCGTATTTTTGTAAGTTGTCACCCAGAGCGTTCCCAAAGATAGTTTGACTATTTTCAAATAATCAAAAGGAAGATCAACAAACAAACAGAAACAAGATATTCGAAAAAAAAATCAAACTCAGGCTTACGCTACGGCGATACCGATTACTCCACCAATCAATTGTCTTCAAGGCAAAAAATGCAAAATTAGCTGAAAATCCAATCTGTTCGATTTATTTACGAGTTGCATTGCTTACGCAAAGGAAGATAGACTGGTTGCTTGTGGAATATCTTCTTCCTTTACATTAGCTTGGATAGCGACCTATTTTTGGAAAGATATATCTCATGATCAGTATGGGGAGCTCTGGCTTCAAGAGTATCACTATCTAATATGACCACTCACAGTCACATTTTGAAGGACAAAGCCAAATCCAGTTCCGACAAGGATTTGAAACCCACTAATCTTTGCATTACTTGAGACTTCATCTAAACAAGATATTCAAGTGTCAACAAGAAACATTTTTTCTTTGATTGGGTTCAAAAAAAACTGATTGGAGATCTAGACATACCCAGGGTGTATAGAAGTCCTGTTCCGACGGTTAAAACCACTGACCCAACAATCAATGCAGGCCAGTAATAACCGGTATGGCTGATTATGAAACCGACTCCAGCCGCTGAAACAACGATTGATAAGACTGAGATGGGAAAAAAGAATTAATTTGTTCAATGACAAAAGTTGAGTGTGAGGAGGATCAAATAAAGTTGAAAACAGGGCTTACGGAGCGGAAGTAAGTCAATACCAGATTTAGTGGCTGAGGCATGCTGAATGACTTGAAAGTAGATTGGAAGAAAGTCTAGAGATCCGTTTTGATTTTTTACTTAGTGAAGCTGCGAAATCTTGGAAACATAATATTGAATTACTCACAAACTACGCTGAGCACTATTTGCGACGAAAAGTCAAGGAAAATTCAGTGAATACTTTCTGAGTGGAAATTCAGAATGTTTTACATTGATGAAAGAGAAGAAAAAAAAACCAACTGGATAATTTGACGAAGAAAGCTTGCAAACAAGCTCCGACTCTGTAAACCAACATTAAAAAGTCAAGTACCACCCAAAAAAAAGGGGAAAAAAGGAAATCTCTTACTGAGTTCGGTTTCTTAATAATCTAAAGGATAAGAGTCCTCTTCCGTTCCTTGCATCAACTCCTTTCCATTCCCATGATAGAAAAGCAACAAGCATTACACCACAACCGCAAAACGTTCCGATCACCACTCCGCTGTTCCAAGGGTATTTAATTCCACCCCACTGTAATGGAAGGACCAGCAGAATAATAACTAAAAAAACAATCCCAGTTTCAGAATGTACGAAAATTATCTAGAAAATTGTGGAGATCTATGAAAGAGTACCTACGTCCAACCATTAAGAATGCTCCCACAACATCCAAGCTACCGAGTTTATGGAGAGCACTATGATGAGTTGGAGTCCATTTTCCGAAAGTGATCGAGTTCCATCTACGATCCACCAATTCGAGAAGTTTTTCTGACAACGGTGGTGCAGGTGTATTAGGTATCACAAGAAAGATCGAGAACACAGTGATAACTCCGCAAGGTAGATTGATCCACTATTCCAAATCAAAAAAACACCATTAGTATATGTGCGAACATTCGAAATGAACTGAAAAGAACTCTTATAAATGTCAAGTAGAAAAGGTGAGAAAATTATCTCACAAAACACCATCTCCAGCTCAAATGATCAGTAAGAGCACCACCAAGAAGCGGTCCAATAACAGAAGCAGCAGCAAAGACAGCACCAAAGCTACCCAGTAACTTAGGTCTATCTTGAAGTTCTGTAATATCTGCAATAATACTCAAACAAGAAATAAAAATTCCAGCTGCTCCTATACCAGAAACAGCTCTACCAATAATCAAACAGATCACATTTGGTGATAAGGCACAAATCAGTGAACCTAATTCAAAAATGAAGATTGCTATTACAAAGATCCAACGACGATTATAGGTCACTAATAATTGTGCATAGAGTAAGAGAAATGAGACTTGAGTGATAAGCTAAAAGGAAAGAAACAAAAATGATTAAGATCAGTTTTGATTTTCTTTTTTTGCATGAGCTTAACAAAAAAACTTTAACTAACATAGGCACTTGCAATCCATCCGATTTGATGCAAAGCATTAAAATTTGAAGCAATGAAAGGCAAAGCAGGACTCAAGATAGTTTGATCTAAGGAGACTAGAAGCACAGACAAAAGCATTCCAACAAAAGCCAAAGCTAATCTTCTTCCTTTTAGAATTGTACTCTGTTTGACTTCTTGAACCACTTGTTCTGTAGGTTCATCTCCCTTTGCATCAGCTTCCATTTTGGTCCTCAGATCCGGTGAGTCTAAAGACTGATTGATGAATAATTCTCGTTCTTCTGCCGCCAGTGTTTCTGGACTGATAGCATTTCGATCTTGAGGGCTATTAGGTGTTTGTGGTACTCCACCCTCCATGGTATCAGAGTCACCTGATACGGATGGGGTTGCTTTATAAGGCTGTGGATCCTTTTGATTTGAATTTTCAAATCATCATTCGATTGAAAAAAATGTATTAGTCAAAACTTTAGGTTACCATCATCTTGTGGCGAAATCACGTCGCAGCGAATAATGAAAATGTTACGCACAATAGGGGTTGAGACTGGAGGGTCAGACATTGATTTGAAGTTCAAGGGGTGTTGAGATTAGAGTCGGTAAAAGTACGCGCTTTCCAAGTATAAGCAGGGTAGCTTAAGACTGAGTCTGAGTGAAAGTATAACAAATGAGTATGCTGGAGGGGGGCCTAAGGAAATCTTCTTGCTGATTACCTTTATATCTGGGTGAAAACAAGGTAGGTGAATATGAAAGATCACTGGACGGAGATTAGTTGATTAATCTTTCTGGTCGGTAAGCCCCTCCGCAGACGAATTTGATCGTCGGCGTCAAGAGGATGCAGCTTGGAATGAACGACCGACTCGCTTTGCAGAGAATGACCTGTTGATTGATCGACCGAAGAGCCTAATCTGCTCAATAATAAGTCAGCTTAAAAGTTGTTGAAGTGGCAACCCTGCGAAGGCTCACTGGTTCTCCAAGTCAGGAGTGACAAATATTTTAAAATGGTGATATTTAATCGCGTGACCGAACCTTGAGCCACCCCACCCCAACTCAAAGGTCAGGATTGAAAGTAAAATCTGAGATTGATCACGGAGGATCTCAAAGAGTGGTGACCTATGCCTTATGCCTAACTGGATCCAACAAGAATACCTATGTATCAGAATTTATCAAGTTGTGAAATAAACTTTGGTCTGATTAGATATTTTGGATTTATAGAAAAATCATGGCGAATAAGACGATTTACATCTTACTCGAGCCCTTTTTTATAGTGAAATGGGATTAGATCCAAGTTCTCATGAAATCGTCTTTTTCTAACACTCAAATTGCGATCCTGGTGATAGATTCAATTTCCGTACGATTTTCTCAGTCTCAGCATGAAAGTAACTTGTGACCTCAGGAGACGGAATTTACAAGACCGAGATTCAGTTTGTCTTGTAATCCTTCACAGCAACGTTTCGCACAATCATCGCCATGTAACCCCATCCAATGGCAATGATCAGGACGTGTAGAGAGGCTGAGCGGTAATAAGGCCTCCGAGGGTGACCTACACGAGGCTACGCCGGAGGTATAGATCCAACATGGAAGCATCTAGACTTCACCAACTTGAACCCTACCCACGTCGGCACGCATGTCCTCTCCGTCCTCAGCAGACATGAAGAATCATGTGCACCTAGCATCGACTTGGGATGGCTTTAAGGACGCCCGAGAATCATTAACTTTCGAACGGAGCGGAATGATTGACCGTGTTCATCTCATGGCCGACTACGACCATTTTGGTGGTACACGTCCTATCATAATATGTAGCACACAAACGGCTCAGCTGTAAACAAAGTCTGCCCTCACACTTAAGCTAAACTCGTACTCGGATTGCGGCTCCGGGCCTTCGAAGAAAAATCGCATGTTCAAGCTCTTCAATTATCCCAAAACAAAACCACTTGTCCTCACTTGTGCCTTTCATTCCATCTAGGAATCTTTCGGTTCATCATCATTCCAACGTTTGTTCGAGTAACAGCGCGCCATTTACCTCGAGCGCGATAGATTATCAACTTCATACCCGGTTGAATTGACCTCTGATCGTCTGTTTAACATCTCACATCTCCGGAGATTCTAGACTTGGACCGTGTCAAACTCACAAGAAATTCCTTCCTAACCCGTCCAACATAGGCCTCAACTAAAGTCTAAGACCCCAAGTTCTTTAACTTGGATCAGTCACACAAATCTTTGGCATCCGATTCAGAGTATTTTCACATCCATACACCTATCAAAGCTTTGTAAGAACATGTATGTATGTATCAGTTCTAGATCACTTTATGATTCTAAGCTCAAAGGTGTGACTCTGAGAATGGACCAGTTTGGTTTCAAATGAGATTTTGTATGAGATTTTGAAGGATTGAAATCGTCAAATTGAAATGTAAAACCGAGATCTTAGAGCTGGGCCGATTTTATTTGACCGAAAGTGAACATACATACACTCACTCACTCCCATGGCCATCGATAAATGGCTGAAACGATTCCTCCTGGTCACCCTCGAGGAAATTCACATCTTCGCCCTCATCAAGTACAAACTCTTTATTATAAAGGGAAGCACTAGTAAGTCCCAATCGCCTTCATGATCTTTTAAACATTATTCATTAGCTTTGATTCCATTCGCTCAAACATCACATCAAAACACACCCAGTCTTTTCTTCACGTTTACATTTTTCACAATAAGATGTCAGCACCTTCATCACCCACACTCGTCGTACCTGCCAACACTATACCAGGACCCGTAAGCTATAAACTCATGATAACCAAAATTGCTTCACCTTCACTGACCAAAAGTCTTACTCTTCTATAGACATCACCCATGGAACCCATGAGCCCAACATCCAAAGGAGCTTTAAAGAATGAGAAAGCATACAACAAAGTGTTAATCAAAGAAGCCAAAGCCGAAGAAAAGAGAATCAAGAATGCGATTAAAGACGGAAGTCATGCAACTAAAGCTGAACAGAAAGCTGCAAAAGAAGAAGTCAAAGCTAAAAAAGTTTTAGACAAAGCTTTGGTGAAAGAATTCAGTAAGTTTTAAAATTCTCTTGACATCTTTGTCTCAAAAAAAAGCTCAATTGCAAGGAGAATCCTGATTTATTGATCAATTTTCTTTCATGGTTATCTTTTAGAAACTAATAAGAAATTACTCTCCGCTCAAGCTAAACATGAAAAAGCAGTACTTGATTTAGAAAAAGCCAAAGCCAAACTCGAATTAAAAACAACCCATCATACTACCCAAACTACTTTAAGAGATCAAAAGATGGAATTAGTCAATAGTTTAAGAGCTCGTGGTTCTATCTCAGCATAAGACTCATAATTTTCACTTCTTATCATATGATTTTTATTATTGAACTTTTTTTCGATTTTTCTTTTTTTACCTTTTTTTATCTCTTTGATGCCCAATACCAACTTGTTATCATCTTGATTATATATCCCTACTTATCACGCAATAGATATCAACATCATCTCTGGCATCATCAATACATCATATTGTCCACTTTCAAGTGTACGCAGAGAACTTATCACACGCTTATCATCCTCCCGAGTCCCACGACCATCCAACACTCTGTGACACCCGTCGCTATTTCAATGGCACATGGCGCATATCATGGTATTTTGGAAATACATGTTGGAGAGACCCCGAATTCGCGAGGTTATGGCGCATTTGAGGCCAAAGCTAGCGAACATAAATTGCCATGCATGCCGTTGAAATGTACATTCCACAACCGACGTCTAGTTAACCAAGCTGATTGCCCAATGTGTCTAATAATAATTCCTATGATCTATATCATACATACACATTTACGTACATATACAACAGGTTACTAATTCAATTTCGACAGGACAAAAAGCACTTGAAAAGAAAAAAAGGTCTTTGCAAACTTATTGAGATCTTCCTAAAAAGTACACATGCATTTTTCTCATTAGGAGTATGATCATTTCCCTGTACTGATCATCGGTGTTGAAGGAACAGCCGCCACAACTTTCCAACCCTAAAACCAATCAAAGATAAAACCAAATCAGTACCTTCAAACCGTATGTGGATAACATCAAAAGTTTTCTTACCATTGCTTTTCCTTTCCTATAAACATCTTCAAGTTCTTCATCCCATCCACCTTCATTTGCCAATTGTCTATAAAAATCAAACAATTGTAAAGCAGTTCTAGCATCTTCAATCGAATCATGTGTACCAGCGTTTTGAATATCATGTTTTAAGATCAAGAATGATAACAATCGAAGTGAAAGTCTTCTTTGTCGACTTGGAATATAATATAGGTCTACTGTATCGATAATCTGTGATGGTGGAACATGTATATCTAGCAGTGCATAGTGAAAGAATCAAAAAACATTAGATTTAAACTCGTGATGCGAGACGGCCTATGATTATATGAACACTACTCAACTTATGATACGGAAATCTTTCGAAAGTCCATGTCCAATAAAAGTGCATCCTAGATCTACTAGTAAGCGTAACTTTTTGTAAGCCACCTTGAGTGGTACAAGTGTATGAGGTGATGACCGATGATCCAGGTCTCCAGCTACAAAGATACCAAAGAGAATCCATCAGTTATATCCTTAGACCGTAAAGAAACTCGAAAATCACAAACGTCGAATTCCAGAATACTCAGTAAGATAATCGGTGATCGGCTCAGAGGTTTGGATATGATCGTCAATAAAAGGTACGCCGGTTTTACCTCCTTCTCCTCGAAGGACTGATACTCTTGCTAGCGTCATCCGACTTGGTCGTCGCACAATCCGAGTTCCATCTGATCTATAGTCCACTTCCTCCTACAACAAAATCCCCAAGACACAATAAAGCCACTTCAATGTACATCATAGGAGAGAAGAAGCTACATGCAATAAGATCTTACCTGTTGAAGTGAGACGAACTCTGCATCAATCGCTACCAACGTGCCCTTCTCAGGGAGCTCAGCCTCACTCAATACTTGATGCCGAACTTTGGTTGCGTCGCGTCGTCTGATCAAGGGGAAATTCAACCATCACGATGAGCCAAGAGATTCCGTAAATTATTGAAAACCAACTTACTCAGATACATTGATATCCTCAAGCAATATTGAGCGATCCATGTTGGTAGGCAGCATACTGAAATCGAGAGCTTGGTCCGAATCTTTCCGCCGATAGTATAAAACAGCAGGGATCTGCAACAACAATCGACAGTTAGTCAAGCCTCTTATGATAAGTAGGTTTGGTATGGACTTCTAAACTGACCTTCCAAGCTGCAGGAAAACCCAAAGCCTCCTCTTCACTGATTTTCCTAACCAAAAAATCATTGAACAGATGCCAACCACCGCCGTCTGCTACCTTGACAAGTGCCACAAGGTGCGGTCCTTCATCCTCTGCCTCAATTTGCAAAACCATTGAACATAGCTCGTATCGAACACCATCTACAGGTGCAGGTACAGGATGATCATCCCCAATGATCAGTTCAGCCGTCCCAGCTCTTGTCGCAATCGAGATTTCAGGTTGCAGGAATCGATGTGAGTGTTGTTGCTTGCTATCCAGCCAAAAGTCTAGCTGCTCGACTGAAGTCACACCTGCATGAAGTGCTAGTATGGCCGGCAGTCCTTCGCGCCCCTCAACGCATGTCTCACTGTCAAATACACGCCGCCAGCGTTGGTGACTGTGTTGACCACACTGAGAACAGGGTGCCTTGGCAGTAGTTTCGCGAGCCAGTGAATGTCGTAGGATGGTACATAAATCGGAGCCAGGAGGCGATTCATTTGATAACGCTCGACGTGGGTAGACCAATTCAACAACTTTTGCAACAGTCGGACGTGCTGAAGAATGTTGACACGTGGGGCATACTTGTTCTGTCCGCCAATTGGTTGCGTATATCACGGCAACTGGATCAGTAATACCAAGACCGGGTTGTTGACGCGCATCGTCTGTCATCTGCTCAAGTAAGAAATGATGACATAATTGTATGAGACTTGAATACGACCGGTGTGGGTTATTGGAGCTGGAGGTAAGTGACTGGGAATCGGAGCGAGGCCGATGGAGAAAGAAATCCTGGTGATGGTGATCCATTAAAGCAAGAGCGATAGCTCGAGGATTGATGGAAAAGGCACGCGAAAAGTTGGTGGTTTGACAATTTACACCTTTTGCGTCGTCCATCATCTTGAAAAGGAACCCAAGCTCACACAGCATACAACTGGTGGCGCTACAGGTGAGAGTGATGTGCGACTCGGCAAGCTGCCGGATAGGCAGCGTATGGTATAAGACTTGCAAGAGAGCGTTTGTGTATGAGTTGACTATGTGTGTCTCCAATCCGCTATATTTTGTACGATTATAGAACCTGTGCAGTAAGAAGACCTCTGACACTTGATGAGTTTATTGATCGCCCTACGGTTTAGAGTGTGCAATGGCCAAGTCAATGAAGGGGGAGAGCTCACCCAAAATCAAAGTCTTCAATCCCAAACTTGCTGTACTTGATCTCAACCTGACGGTACCACTTAGGCATGTCTTCGAAGTCTTCAAGAGTAAGTCCAGCTGAGAGGGTCTCTTCCTCCAAAATTCCCTCAGCGCTTTCCCTTCGCTTTCGGCCTTGCATCATTCGTTTTTCTTTTTCTTTTTCCTTTTCACTCCTAAACAGGGGGATACTGAGCCGACGCCGGGTGTCGGTAGAAGACCCTTTTCCCACTCCCGGAATGATTCTCCCAGCAACTGAATGCGCTGAGACGGCTCCAGATGAAAAAGCAGGTAGGCTGGCTTGATAGCGTTTAGACTTCTTTGAATGAGGCAGATAGCACACTTTTTCAAACTCTGTTCTGCCATTTGTACTATAGACAGGATTGACGGATGTAGAATATTGGTATGGAGAATGAAGATGGTGTTGGTGATACTGTTGCTGTTGACGTTGATGGACAGCCGAAAGCAGGTCGGGCTCGATAGTGGGCCGAGCTTGGAAAAAGGGAGAATAGGGTGTGATGTAGTTTTGAACCGGTATGACTGAGAGTAACTCGGATGAGTAGAATGGCATTCCGATAGTGCTGAGTGGTGTATCCTCCGTAGCCCAATCGAATAGGGAGTCATTGGGTTCGGGTTGTTCGTCTGGCAGTTCCACTGGCTGAGTGGCTCTACTCCATTTCATCGGCCCGTGAGGAACATCTGAAGCAGCACCTGTAGTCCAAAGGTGGACAACGCTGTCAGCGTCCACATATGCAAGACCTTCGCCTGTCCCCGCAATACATAAATCTGTGATATANCAATCCAGCTGGAAAAATGAATTGGCGGGAATGGGGTTGATGATGTCAAGGATTTGAAGTTGACCGAGTGAGGAAGCTATGAAGAGCGTTGAGGACATGCGAGGATGAAACCGTATTAATGACGGAATGGAAGGAAAAGTGATCGGAGGTAGAGGGCGTAGAGCACGGACGTCGAAGACTTTAACCAGGGGGTCTCGTACTGGATGACCTTGCCTATTTGATTCGAAAACGAAAAGGATGATCTGGTCAGTTTCGATGACCGATCCGAAGGAGTGACTTTGGAAGGATTGTTTAACTTGAGCGAAAGTCCACAAGTGACGAGATAATTGCCTTCGGTCTCCATTTGTTCGAGTCCAGCGTAATGTGCCATCATAGAGTGTTCCTCCTTGAGGGTGTTTGGATCACGCAAGGTGACCACACCAGATCTAGCACCGCAAGCCACCAGATTCTGAGAACGCCTTATATGGGTGATAGGTGGAAAGTAAGTAGGATCATGGAGCCCACTGAAGGCAGTGGATGGACCAGGGGCGGTCGGAGTGATGTCTAGCTTGCGGATCAAAGCCCCATTGGCAGTGTTGATGGTGATAAGTTCAGGTTTTGATCCAGCGATGACCAGCTCGTTTGATTTCGTACTGCTGAAAGCCATCGATTGCGCATCTTGAGCATGTCTATAAAGAGCGATGAAAG
>KZ136341.1:0-14938 GCA_002157035.1 Melampsora medusae f. sp. deltoidis
CATCAAATACTCCTCAATCAATCAATCAAACACCAAACCAAACCAACGTCAATAAATAATTCATAATCAATACAAAACAAAAACCCCAAATCAATCATCAGATTCACAACTAGAATAACAAAACTGATATCTCAATCCCCAATAAAAATCGTCTTATATGTCCACATTCATCATCATCATCATCAATCATCATCGTCATCAAGTTCATAAAGAAAATAAAGATTGATCAAACAATATCCATGGCAACTCTTTCATACCCACCTTTCCTACTTTTCCTTTGATCTTTAGTCTTAAACCCACCATCAGGAACCTACAACCTCTCGAACCAAACCCAAACCAAACCAAACCCCATCAACACCAAAATCCAAAAAAACCCCCAACCAATCCAAGAATCCAAGAAGAAAAAAACGAGAGGAAGAACTTACATCAAACAAATCCAAATAATTCACACCTAATTCATTTCCATTACTCCAAAAATCATAACAATTTCGTTTGATTCCCTTATTAAACGGATTCTTAACTTTCCCAGCCTTCACCAACGTCTTCGCTCCCTTTCCTTGTACCAATTGATCCAATCCCACAATCTTCAAACAAAATCCCATCGTTCCTTTGATCCCACGTGAATGAGAATGAGAATGAGAATGTTTACAAGCCGTAGGTTCTTCAATCCCTTGAGCTTTCAAACTAGACACCGCCGAATGAGAATGAGAATGAGAATGAGAAGCTTGTGGTGCTAAACTAGTACCAGCTCGACCTCCCATATATCCAAATTTAGAATAATTACTTAATTCAAACGTCGTCATTTGTCGACTGATTTGCCAAAGTTGTGATAATAATAAAACGATCGTCCAACTTAATTGAATGGCAGACCAGACAGTGACTGAGAATGTAAAGGTATCAAATGATGAGATTTGACAAAGAAGTGTCGAAATCGAACATGAGGCTGGCAATTCTGATGGGTTTGATGTGGGTAATGCGGGCGCTTCTGAAAGGTCTGTAACAAAGAGAAGAACACAGAGAGATTGTGAATTCTTGGTGAATTGATCGAGGTTTCTTTGAATGATTTGATTCAGGAGATTCTTACATGCATAGGCCAGGATGATGAAAGACGAAATGCCTGAGATTAAGCTTGCTACAAAGACCAAGAACTGTCGGTGGTTCCTTACACCCACACAGTTCCATATCCATGGGCAATGACTAATTGATGAAATCGTCAGTCTCAGCTAGGCAAAGGGTGAAGATCACAAGACTCAACTGATCAAACTTTGCTGTACATCGATTACATAAACGACAATGCTTGCTTCTTAAGGGCCTACGAGCCTGATCCACCAGAAGGATGTTTAGATCGGTTTCAAATGGAGAATTCCAATCAAGCCAAGCTCAAGACTGACCTGGCAAGTGATGCAAAAATGAGTACCATCAAATTTGCCCGATTCCACCAATCCTTCTACGACTCGGTTCAATTCACCTTCACCTCTAGGAAGTGGTATAAAGCCAGGATCGAGCGAGACAGCTCTGAAGAGATTATAAATGCAAATCAAGCATGATAAAGCAAAGAAAAGATTTGTAGAAGCGTAACCAGGGGTATCTGAATTTCATTCAAACAAAAAGAAAAAATGGAGATTAGTTCAAGGGAGAGAATCCAAAGGGAATGGAAGAGAGATGACCAACTGCGAACAAGCCTTGCGAGCCATGTATAGGTAACCCAGAAGATGCTAGCCACAATGACACTGTTGAAATAAGGACTTCGAGTGATAATGTCTCCAGTAGATCCACCACCACGTCTTTTGGCATCCAAAAGTGTGACACTAACCACATGATGCATCCCATAGCCTTCAGCTAAAGCCAAGAGCCAAGCACTAAACCAAGGTAAAGATTCAAAGGTATTGAAGGCGAGTCCAAGGGTAAGGATCGATAAGATGTAAATAGCCAGTTTCGTTTTGAAGGGTGAAAGGGTGAGGTGTCGTGGAATCCCATTAGGTTCGAGTCCTACTTCTCCTAGAGCCTTGGTCCATGCTGCAATCGATTTGAGTTCATCTGCCATTTCTTTGGGTGTTTTTCCTTCGATTGTACGAGCATGAACATCAGCACCGGCCAGAACGATTTGTTTGATACAGCTTGCGTTTCCTTTAACGACAGCCCAATGTAAGGGAGTCATTCCGGTTGAATCCTTGGCTTCCAGACTGGCTCGATGAGCAAGAAGTAAGTTAACGGAGAGTGTATCACCCTGATAACAAGCCCAATGCAAAGCCGTGTGACCTTGTGGATCGGTTGATTCGAGTGCATCTGGTGATAATCGATTAGACGCCAATAGGTAGGCCAAGGTGAGTGCAGAGCTACTATGAGTAGCAAGATGAAGGGTATTGAATCCTTGACTATCCACCAAACTAGGATCCGCCCCGTGTTTCAAAAGCAAATGAACCACATAAACTCTTCCATTTCGAGCAGCCCACATAAGAGGAGTAGCCACCAATTCACCACCAAACGCGTCGATTACAGCTCCGCGTGAGATTAAGAATGAGCAAAGTAGTAAGTGACCATTGATAGCTGCCCAATGTAAAGCGGTGATTTGTTGATCATCAAGATCTGTGACTGATTCGGTACCAGATTCAATGATTTCTGTCAAAGTAGCTAGATCGCCATGTTGAGCTGCCGTATGAAGTGGACCGGGACCAGGAGGAGGTTGATCGGGTAAATTGAGGGCATCACTTAAATTGAAAGATTGTTCTTTTTGATGAGATTGATCTTTTTGATTTGTAGGAGTATGAGGAGGTTTTTCGTTTGTAGGCGAGAATGTAGCTTGAGCTGAAGTAGTTGAAACAGTAGGAGCTGATGAAGTTGATGGTTTGATTTTGTTGAAGTTATTACGATTTGGACTTGAGTTTGTTGAGCTCATGTTGATTGGATTCTTGATGATTGATAGTTGATGATAAGTAGTGATGAGATGTAAAGTGGAAGAAGTTGAAGAAGAGAAGCTGATCAATAAAGTCAACAGAACAACTCAAACTTAAAGTGCTATGTATGTACATAGTGAAATCTAGGCTACATACATGTGTGTGTTTACATACAATTTAAGTAGCAGTGATATGTAATCAATCAATGGTGATCCGAGATCGTGGCTGTGTATTTATGTACAAATATAGCATCAACTTGCTGCACAGTACACTTGATGATCAGCTGTGATCATCTATGTATGACACAGCTTATGTCATACATAAAGCAATTGATGGGTTGGTACATACAGACTCGGATGGTGACTGTAATGAAGCAGGAGCCAAAAACTCAGTACATAGTACATACTATTGACAGTGGTTCCATCATTTGCTTCTTCACTTCCATGACTGGCATCTCAAACATCATCAAACCAAATCTTCTTCTTTCATCTTCACAACGGCAAACCTCAATTGAAGTGCAAGTGTTGATTGATATGATTGGTAAAAACACTCATCCACATGCGAATTTGAAAAGAGCAAACACCTCAAGAAGCCATTCAAAACAAATGGTATGTTCAGAGTCAACTCACACTAAATCCAATCTCTAAAGCTGATGATCATTCAGAAAACTCATATGTACATACTTTTTCTTTGGCTCATCTTCACAGCTTGTGTCTGCACACCTTCACATTGTTTTTCTTTTCATCATACATTCATTGTACAACATAAGCAGTTTGAATCTAGATGTACATATCATGATCAATCAAAAATAACTTCACATTCATTCTTGAAGCTCATCAAAGTTTTGGAGAACTTGAAAAGATTTGCCAACTGAATCCTAAACAAAACTATGTAGGTAAAGAAAAAGAGCTTGGTCTGACCACACAGCTTCCAGTGTGAGCCATGAAAAGGATAAGACAGATTGAAAAGAGATGATGAGCTCATCATTAGTGATCATTTCGATGAAAAAAGTAAAAGTTTATTTGACCAGTGTGGAGAATTGATGGATGGATGTATCAATACAGCAGACCTGAAGAAGCCTGAGGCTGAAGTACAAACTTAACAAACTCCCACGCTCGCCTCGAGCGAATTGTCTGCAATCTACAAATCCTTTCATTAATCACGAGGAAATATTGGAACATACATATATAGAGCGAATTCCCTCAGATGATCATAATAACCAAACCATCCTCAACTTTCTAATCTGCTCATCAAATGTTTCCATTCTCATCTATGTATTGATCATTAAAAGCAAGAGACAAAACCTACAACAAGAGTAGTAAATTATAATCAAACAAAAGTTTTCCAGAGTTACAGAAAAAGAAGTAAGAAGAAAAAGACGATAAGAAAAGAAAAAGAGACAGAGATCAAAGAGGATATTAAGAAATCCAATGGAAGAATTGAATTGATAGTAACTATGTAGTATGTAATCTATTTTCCATTCCAACATATAAATCCAAGAAAAAAGAAAAAAGAAAGCTCTGTGCCCACGAACCGACAAAAGAGGAGATCAAGAGAGAGAGACAAAGGGATTACAACCTCTTTCTACCTCTACGATCTTTGACATCTTTAGTTGAACTGTTACTATTAGTAGGCTTCAGGACCGGTTTTTCTGGTTTTCTATTCTCGTCTTCTTTAGTCAAAGTATTCAAAGACTCAGTGGTAGGAGGTTCGATACCTGAGCGTTTCTTGACCATTCCATTCTCTTGACATCCATGTAGATCAGTTGAATGTTTTGGATCTAGGGCAAGAAGATGGTTGGCTTGAGCAGAGGCGGCAAATGGTTGGGGTGAAGTTGGTAAGGGTGGAATGTTCTTTTCGGTGGTTGTGTTGGGTTCTTCACGATGAATCACACTAGAAATGCCCGATGAAGAAGAACGAAATCCAAAGTCTAAGATCAGCTTCTTTTTCAAAAAACAATCTGAACCTAAACAAAACTGATCAACTTGCCTAGCCTTCGAATTGGCATCCGAAACCTTCGAAGGATCATCATCACAACCATCAAGCGTATGAAATTCGATGGGAGGATGTGATGTTCTACCATGAATTTCCGTCCATAACTTAGCCCTTTGAAAATATTCATCATACTTTTCTAAAAGTAATCTTCCGGCTTCTTCATCCAGGGCCGATTCTGGATTAGGATAAATCAATAAACATTTCACTACCGTTAAGATCTCGGTTAAGGTGTGGCTCGAAACCCAGTCTTTCTTTAAGGTGTTCACACATATCTCTCCTCGTGGTCCTACATTCGGATGAAAGATTTTGGTCGAAAATGTACCTGTAGAAAATTTGCGGATCATAAGGAGAGTTAGGTTTTTGAGTTGGTGAGGTAGAGATTGGAGTGGGATTTGGACCAACAACGGGGAGGTGCAGCAGGGTATTCTGGACCGAATGAGAAAGCAATCTTAAAATAACCACCTAAAAGTTTACCGAACCAACCAACCAAACCCAAAGAAAAACACCCAAAAGGTAAGTTTGATAACTGATATAAAGATAATGATGTATGTGATGTGATAAGAGATTAGACTGTACCGGCATAAGGAGTTTCGGCCGGACCTTTGATCCAAGCTTTTACATCTGTGATATCATCTTCATTAACAATCACTCTCATTCCTTCAGGAGGATGGGTTCTTAATGCATTGAATTCTTTGTTGATCCGTTTGATGACTCTTGGTGCTAATGAGTCTGCCTGTTGGAGATGATAGGTATTGACTGATGAGTGTTGATTGGAAAGTTGATGATTGAATGAAAACCACTTACCATTTTTGATGGGTATGGATGGTTTAATGAAGTATGAAGTGTGATGTGATAAGTTGGTTTGAGGAACGAGTGTTGATTAGGAAATGAAGTGGTTCTAAATAGGAGTTCTGTGTTGGTGTTGGTGTTGTTTGAATTCTTTGGTTACCAAGTGAATGTGAAAAGTGTAAAGTTAAGGTTTTGACTCGGTTTCTATCTATGATGAAGACTTGTACATTGTATGTGTAAAAGCTTTATTTACAAACTTGAACATCCAGCCATTATAATTTGGTTTAATTTCACCTTCACTTTCAATTCAAGTCGCATTTGGAATCGGTGGATCGAGCTACATAGGAAATCTTCAATTCACTCCTATTTTCTTCGGCTGTCCTTTCCATTCCTTTTCCTAATTCGAATTCATACTACAGAACATCAAATACAATATAACGAACAAAAGAATTCCAACAAGGAAATACATAGATTGTCTAACCAGACTTGGTGATAACCAGGTGGATAACCATCTAGATCCCTTGTGGATTTGTTGATTGGATTCCTGAAGATTTTGTATCTTTACGAAGTCAACAATAATCGTCTTGAGGAACCATTGGACCATCACCTTTTGGCCAACAGTAAACGGTTCAGTCCACATCTTTTCCATTTAAGAAAAGTCATCAAGCTTTATATGTACATTTGACAGTGTATCTTTTATTGACTCAGTGCAAAGAAAGTCTCTTCTTGACCAGAGCACAAAGCATTGAGTTGATTTCCATCTATTCTGCTTCACCCAAACTATAAGCATGTGTAGGATCAAAGTATGATGTGGCAATCAAACTCTCCGTGAATTACTTTCAATGTCACTTTTGTGATAATATTGATCAAGATGAGAAACGGAGATCAATGAAGCTCAAGAAGCATAAGGTAATTAACAATCTTGTGGGGAACCAATAGCAGCAAGTGATACAATCCCAGGAAATGTAGTGATGAGCCAGGCGTCAAGCAATAAAGGCCGACTTTTGGACGCTTGGCCTGCTTGGCCCGCCTCTGGCAGATGCTGTATATGCTCGAAAGGCGTGCAGCCTCTTGTATGCGTACACAGGCCGGTGCAGGCAATCGNGAGCCTGTAGCAGCGGCTGCGCGTGATACATTACCCTTCTTTACCTGATCAACTTCATCCAACTTCAAATACTCTCCAATACCATCGATCTCTTCAAAAAAACAAACCAGCCAATCATGAAAATCAAAATCAAAAAAGTAAATGCAGTAGCACACTGGCGATGGAACTTATCAAATGGAAAACCCAATAACTCAAACCCAGAAACCAATGAAAAAAATGAAGAAGATCAAGAAGAAGAAGAAGAAGAAGAAGAAGAAGAAGAGTTATGTGGGATTTGTAGATCTGCTTTTGAAGGGTGTTGTCCGGATTGTAAAATACCGGGTGATGATTGTCCATTAAGTTCGTTCCTTGTTTTCTTATCTCTTCAAAATCGATTGATGTAGAAATTGATTGGTTTTTTTGAAATCAGTTTGGGGTGAATGTTCTCATATATTTCATATGCATTGTCTTTTGAAATGGATCAGTGAAGAGTCTAGTAAACAAGCTTGTCCGATGGATCGCAGACCTTGGGGTACAATCCTTTTCTCTATTCTTTACCTGTCTTTGGTTTTGTTTTCTAACTTGTTGGTTTTTTTGTTTAGTCACGGCTGGTGGACCTACGAGTAGGCCTTCTGGGAATCTTACGAATAATACTACTACTATTTTAGAACCTATCACTCCTGGGTCTTGAGTTACGAAATATGATTCATCGTCGATCACGTTTAGGAGAAGGGTTGATTTGTACCACGACTCTTGAGTTAACGTCATCATTCATGTCATCTGTGATTGGTAAGTAGAAGTCAACCTGTTTCTGACTTCAATCTTCAATCGTCTCTACTTTGTGCGCGAGCTTTGGGATCTGACACGTCGTGTTGGCTCGTCTCTTGTTCCATTGTGACTCAGGCTCTTGAGAGAGGCGAAAGATTAACGCGACATTGAATTAGGTATTAAATCAGTAATGGTGGATAGATTGGATTGTATCTTTTTTCTGTGTATTGTTCTAGTGTTTGTAAATGGTTGTAAAGGTCATAGATGGTGAAGGAAATAGAAATTGAATATCACAATAAGTAACTGCTTGAGGAGTGACTACCGCAGCGCAACAAACACCATGGCCAGCAGATGTTCTGCCAGTGCAAACTGCATATATACACCATGCCCGGGTTGCGTTCGCTCGACGACCAGCGCGCACGCTCTCCCTTTCTCCCTCAAAGGGAGTTGGTGTGCGCTCGTCGACGAGCAAACACCAACCGGGCATGTATATAAAACGTTCGACCGCTTTACAGAAAGACCTATTTTTGGATTCACACAGATCGTTCTGACACTTGCCTTCTGATTAATCGAGAATACAAACACCGCTTGTCTGCGGTGTCCCCTCTAACTTCACGTAAGTCTCAAACCGCGGGGACGTCCTTCAGAGCCTCCGCAAGCTTCGGGGGACGCGCGCAGCTGGTGGGGCTTGTGTTGTGCTAGGTGTCTCCTCAGTCTACTGTTCCCCTAAGCGCAGAAAGTCGCAGGCTTTGTAGCTGTCCAGACATTCCACTTTGCAAAAACAACTTTTGTGAGAAAAGGCAAGTTACTCAGTCGATATCTACTGTTTTGACCACCCGCTACAAATTTTCTTGTCATGAAATCAAAACATGGAAGACTTTCAATCTTTCTTTTACCGCTTTTCAATTATCGTATCTTGTTGGCCACAGGAAACCATGCACTCGGCAATCCACAAAGTATGAGGAACAGGTTATTGGAGTCTCATCTTGAACCACACGCACCAGAGATAAAGGAAATAAGTTCCGAGCCAAACTTAACAAAGGATCTGATGGATAAGCGGCATGGAAGAAGTGGAGGTCCAAAATCATATCTGGCAGAAATGGCTGCTCGGAACTCAGAGTCAAACCCAGTCTCAAACGAACGCCCTGCCACCACAGAGTATGGTGGTCCGGATCATCCAAAGTTGTCCCGCGAAGCTGAATCACGCCTGGCGAGAGAGATTCATCAATCAGGTAAAGGCAAGGGTCAGTTTGTTCCAAGGACAGAACGCAGGAAGACGATTTCCTTGGGATTACCTTCCAAGAATTATATCATTCCACCAATCATAGCTACAAAGGAAAACAAACCAGCAAGGATCTCAAGGACATCTGAACCAGAAACACATCTCCCTCATTATACAAACAAACTTGATACATGCATCCCAAAGCCTGATCGTAATCAAGAACTGAATGCGATGCAAAGTGGGAAGCCATCAATCGGATTGGAACGTGCAGATAAACGATCTTGGCTATCAAGATTATTCAGGACACAAGAAGTATCCAAAATATCTCAGCAACAGCAGTTGCCCCATCAACCACCTGCATTGAGGATACCGTCAAAACATCTTGAAAGTCTCAACAACCATGATGCAGACCATGATCTACAAGAAACTGATGCTCTGCATGATACCATGCCTGAAATGAGCGACCTAAATCCGAACCAAGGGACCAAATCCCCAACTGACACTGTTGAAGGAAGTGAATATATAACTCAAGAATATTTGCTTCAGAAGCACGCTGAATTCAAAAAAAAAGCAGTGGATCATTATAGAAATAATAATGTTAGCCAAAAAGAGACAGCAGAACATTTCAAAATCCATGTCAGAACATTAGAACATTTTATAGCTGAAGCCAAATGGTTAGAGAGCGAACATGCCTCTGGGTCAACACTAGGAAAAGGTAAAATCCCAAAGATTCGCAAAGTGTCTGAGTATCCACCGGGATACAGAGAACAGGCAGTGGAATGGCATTTCAGGAATGGGTTTACTCAACAAGAGAGTGCTCAGGTTCTTGGGATCCCAACAGGTACCTTGAGCTATTGGATCACCGTGACTAAACCAAGTAGTTCATCCACGCACATCAAACATGACCTACTTCAACGTAAAATACAAAGGAAGAAGAGAAATAAGACTCTGGATCAAAGGGCCGAAGAAGGGAACAGGAGGGCAAACTAATTGGATTCTACATCATCATTACTCGGATTACTGGGGAGGGATGGTGAATTCAGGGGTGATAATTAAATATAATTTTGCGCCAATCAAAGATCATCAAAGTTGGAAGGTGTTGTTTTGGATTGGCTTCAAAATGACCAATACACAATGGTTTACCAGCAGAATCCAATTGGAAGGCTTTTTAGGAAGTTTTGCAGTGAAGATTTATCTGGAAAGGTTTTGACTAATGTAATTGATTCCTTTCTTGGAACTTACCCTTGTTGAAAACACCAGTACCTTTGTTCTTTACTTTTGTGAAATCGGTCTTCCAGAGCATGTCAGATTGATACCACTAACATTCTTGCTCTCTATGTTATTTAACCCTTGACTTTATGTGTCTAAAGATACATACCATTTCTTCTATATTCAACCATAGTTTTTGACCTCTTCACGAATTTCTTCAAGCTTTCATCTTTCTTATCTTTTTCATGCATTATGGTGGTTTCCTTCCTTCAAATTTTTTCTCAAGTGTGCATGTTTTGGTGTGGTGTAGGCTATTTACTCTGCGGCAGTTTGGGTTTCCCATTTCTCTGGGTTTTCTGTTAGATCTTATTTTATCTCATGTTTTCCTCTCACACATTCCTATCTCATATTTCAGTCTGATGTTGATTGAATTGTCCAGTCTCTCAATGTGTTTGAGGGGGGACCTTTTGGGCTGTAGACTAACCAACAGTGTAGGTTCTCCATGAGGAGGGTGCCGGGGTGGGTGAAAGAACAGAAAAAGTTTTGAATGAATTTTTTTACTTCTCTTCTGAACTTATGTTAAGCCAATGAGTTCTGAAAAGCATTAGGGGAGATAAATTCCCAACTAGGAAATCTTCTCATCTCTTTCTCTGTAAAAGAAATATAAAAGATAGTCATGATTCCTTTTCAGAGTCTTTCTACCCCTCACACATTTGAGGGCGGCCCTACCAGGCCACAGGGCCAGGGCTTCAGGGCATGCCCTGGTTGGCTATGTGAGTTTCCAGAAGGCCCTTTAGTCTTCCCACATCACACTGGGCATCCTTTTTTTAGAAGGCGCACCTACAAACCTTTGATTGTGTCAAAACCACGCCTAGGCGCCACTGGCGCGCCAGGCACGCTATTATGTCCAAAAATTGAGCTAAACTCAAGCAAGACATGTTTTTCAATAATTTCAGGTCCCAAACTGCTTTGATAAACAAAACAAGTGAGATCAAGCAAGACATCCAGCTAGTCAAAATCAACATATTTGGGATTCCAAGCTCTTAGAGCACCAGTCACATGTGCACAGAGACTATTTGACCAAACTTGTTCAGAGTTTTGCAGTTGGAATAGGGTCAGATTGAACAATGAGCCAATTAACTCATCATCAAAACCCCTATTTAAGGCTGGTTTGACTACAATCCAACCTAACACAGGCCCCATCACCCTATTTGTTAGGTTAGAAGACCTGTGCCTGATTTTGGCGCTCCTGCCCATTCTTCTGGGTTGCTGGGCACGCGTTGCACCTTGCGCCAGGCACAACTTTTGGCACACTTTTTTTTCTGCGCCCCCAGTGTGATGCCCAGGGCAATATTTGGCCCTGAGTCACGCCCTGAGATTTTGTGACCGGATCACAGCCCTAGGTGGTGGTAGGGCTATGATCCGGCCTCGGCCATGAGGGACTCAAGATAGTTACCGGGCAACCTTGGGCTGGCCCTGGCTTGGCCCAGCCTTTTTTGAGCTAAGTCGAGGGCACAAAATTGGCACAAAATCAATCAATTGAGCATGTAAGTAAAGAAAGAACAAAAAAACCAAAAAAAAAGTGAACACAGGAGAGCAAAGGAGCGTATAGAAATAAAAAAAGTAGAAGACAACCATTAACAAGAGTAGAGACAATAAAAAAAACATTAACAAGAGTATAGAAAGAAAACTACAAGCTCAAAACACAAACTACAAGCGCAAAACAAAATCCCACGACTTGAGACAAATCTGAGCTTCAAAATTTTGATTGGTCATACTTGATTGATAATCAGACAATACTCGGTATCCAGCAGAGAAGATCCTTTCTGATGGCCCACCAGAAGCAGGGATGGCAAGCATGAACATAGCCATGCAAGAAAGAATTGGCCAGTCTGTGCGATCAGTTTTCCAAAAGACTAATATATTGTTACATTCATCTACAAGAGGGGCAAGGAGATACTCCCTAACTTAGTGTTCAAAATTTGCATTGTTTGATGAAGTGGTGTGGTCTATCATTGTCATTTTTGAGCACAAGTTCCAGTTCAACAATTTCAATATCAGGATCTTGAGGCTTCTTGAATTTGCAAGCTTGCTTGGTGAAGTATTCAATGAGTTGGTGCTTGTCAAATCCAAGTTCTTCCAGGGTAGAACCAGTCACAGCATTGAGCTTTTGGCAAGGGTCAAGAATTGCGGAACATATGTAAACAGGTTTCTTCAGAGCTAAGGTGGAATATCAGACTAGTTTCTTGACCATAGGGAGAATTGCTGCCTTCAAGTTTGTACAATCAGATGCGCTCCATGCCTAAGTTTGGTAGAAAGATGAGTCAGAGATGGTATAAATATAAACAAATGGATGAAATGAAAGACTTAATTTTTCAAGCTTTTCAACAAGCCATTGATAGTCAGGCATTGCTAGTGAGAAGGTGGGATAGTCTTCACCTTCAATTTCCTTGATGACAATTTCAAGAGGTCTAAGAAAGTTGACTAAGTTGCCAACCAAGATCCATTCGTCTTTGGTTATGGAGAAAGGTTCTAAAGATTCATTGATGTTACAATAATATTGAAGGACTTTCTTGAGTTTGAAGATTTGCTTGAGAGAGTAAAAGTTTGAAGACCATTGTGTTGAAACCTTGTGGATCAGTCCAACCTTTTGAGGCTGTGAGGAAGTGGCAATGCATCGGTCAAGAGCCTGTTTGAGATGAGTGCTCAATGGGACTGTCTTGTGGAAGCCACAAATTCAAGTTAAGATTGAGTGGACTTCAAGATGCGGAGTAGCTTTGATTAAAGAATTGGTGCCATCAGGAATACCATTGCCTTTATCTTGAGGTAGCTGAGGATCTAATGCACTGAGAGGATCCGGAGGGGTATTGCTGTCAAAAATCAAGATTCCAGTTTGACAACAAGGTTGATAACGTGGGCAACACACCTGTGGAGATTCTTCTCAGGATCAAAATGAGGAATGAGGTTCTTGAGCTTGCATCCCATGGTGAGATTTTTTGACGCATTGTCAGCACTGATGCAGTAAAGCTTGTTGACAATACCAAATTGATCCAAGGTGTGCTTGAGGAGGGAAGTCATGTTTTTACCGGTATGAGCTCTATCAATCTCTTTCAAAGCTAAGATAACAGATCACATTTGGAAATCCTTGGTCATCCAGTGGGCGGTAATTCCAAGCATTGGTACACTGCTGGGTGAAGTCCAAGCATCACAAGTGATGCTAATATAATCAATGGTACAGAGAAGGGAAGTGAGACAATTGCGAGGAAGACAAAATTGAGCAAGGACATTATTGGTTATGGTGATTTGTTTGGAAAGGATAGGAGCGACAGTAGGATTGATCCAGGCCAAGAGCTCGCAGAACGCTGGAGCGTCAACAAGTGATACTGGGAGTTCTTGGGTGACAATAAGCTGTATAATGGTGTTGGTGAGATTTCTCCTGTTAAGACTTCCTAGCTTGACAAATAAAAGAGAAAGAAAATCAGCCAGAGTGACAATGAGAAGGATGAATAATGAAAAGAAAGCTTAAATTAGAAGCCTTCCCAGTTTGTGGAAAGGATGTAAGAGTTTGTTGAGCTGTGTTGATTGGAGCTAGGATGTGGTGAGCACATGTGAGGTGACAAATCATCAATTTGGTGCTGGAAGTCTTATTGACTGCAATCTCTTCTTCACACACTACAGCAGGTCCGTCTAGATTTACCTGGTCAGCAAAGCCTTTGTTGGTGCGGCACATGTTCCTGACCAATTTGTTGAGGAATGTGACTGTTGAAAAATACTACCACACCCAAGAGGTTTGGTTGGTGACAGTAGTGTCCAATTCAACTGCACTAGCCCCAGCTGCACTAGCCACAGCAGAGACGGAATTGGATGGTGCAATAGAAGTCACAGTGCTGGAGGTTGTCAACATGTTGCTGTTTGGGTCGGTGACTTTGTGGTGAAGACTTTGGCAAGACATCAATGAGCGCTGATGGGCAAGGCGGTTGTTGAGGGATTGATTATTAGGGTTTGGGGAAAGGATTGAGGGTTTCAACTTGCCCTGGACCGTTTTGTTTACCTATAATTTTCCGGTGGCCCAGGACAGGGCTTTTGTCTCCATCACTAGGTTAGGGCTTAGGCCCCAGGTTGGGCCACAATTTGATCATGAGAAACCTTGGGCAGACTTGGCCGGGCAGGGCCAGGGCCGGGTCATAGCCCTAGGTGGTGGTAATCTAGCTGAGGGTTGATTTGATCCGGTCAACAGCCCCAGTTCAAAATCCAGTAATCTTATAAACATATGCTTATAAAATAGCTGTCTTGCTGTGAAGTGAGGGAATCCCCAGCCGTGTGCCGTAAACTGTGACGTACGGAAATTTGGGGTATTTTCATCCACAGCCGTAACCCCCAAATCCTCACTTAGCTTAGGAGACTCTCTACGTGCAAGTTGAAATAGGCCAAATATGTTCTTTTTTTGCTTGCACCGCAAATCCTTCTGTACCTCGCTTCTCCCATAAATCCGACTTGTACAATTGATCTCTCCGCCAATCTTACACCTCGATCATTGACTAAGCCATGATACACCTCCGACTTCATGCTACAAACCGTACTGTAGGGCACCACGGCTGTACATGGCTCAAAATCAATACCTCAAACACCACCCTAACAATCTGTGCGAGCCTCCATACGTCACAGTTTACGGCACACGGCTGGGGATGCCCTGATAACAATAAAAGTTTGACTCTTCAAGGGAATCTGGTCAGCTTGAGTGGGGTACTGTAAGTAGTAGAGTAGCCTTGTTGCTACAATCTGCCGAGGTTCATCCCTTGTTCTAATGATTAAGGTAGATTTGATAAGCTAAGGAATCTGGACTGACTGTACCTTCATCTCAGCCCCCTTTTTTTTATTGCATTGTTTTAAGTGCTTTTGGAGCCGCTAGGCTATCAAAGACTGTGTACTATGTCCAGCACCGGTAAAACCCCTCTGGCTGTGTCAGGGGAAAGGGTT
>KZ136350.1:0-12641 GCA_002157035.1 Melampsora medusae f. sp. deltoidis
TTGAGATGTTGGCTCACCCATCTTTATTGGTTATTTCCCCAGCGGTCTCTTCATGGCGGTATTGCAGTTGGTGACTTGCGTGATATCCGAAATATATGTGGCCATGCTTTACTATTCCGCAAAGTCTCCTCGTTTTCAAAGAGCTACGTTTGCTCTGGTATGGTGAGAGGATACTTGAGTTAGATCCTATCAATCAAACCGCAAACTCACCTCTTGTTCTATGCGTTACAGGGTCGAAATTAGGTGGCTGCCAATGTACCTTGGAATATGGTCAACCGCATGGGCATCATTTGCTTTTTGGTAAGTGATTCTGTGCCAATCGCAGTGAAATGTGATCGGTTGTTCTGATCGTACCCTTCACGCTCTTAGTCTATGCTCAGCTAGGTCTACCCTTCATCGGTTCCTGCACTTCAAACCGGTGGTGTTCAACTCATTTTGTTTCTCCTTCGCCATCCTCGTCTTCTTACTCTCCATCTATTGGACGATAGTACAATTATCCTTCTTGAAGGCATCTTATTACCAATATGATATTTTCTTCAAACATATTCATTCGGCAATGATTCAATGGGATCACAATGGTGGAATTGACTTACCTTCTTATGAAATTGATGATTTGACTGAGAGTTATGACATGTATGTTAAAACTGCAAAGGCTACTCTCAAACATACAAGGAGTACATATCTCTTCTGGACAGCTACAGCCATACCAATCCTTACGGTAAGCTCCATTTGTTGCTCCTTTTATTATGAAGGAAAGTCTTGATAAGTTGAACTGGCATCTAATGTATCTTCTGGTCGGTAGTTTTATGCCATCTCTGTCTGGGCTCTTTTGAGTCTAGTCCTTGGTTGTGCCAAAGTAGCCTCTGGAAAAATCAGCGTCTTGGAACATTTTCAGTCTGATCTCACACAGACAGACACCGATTCTCCTCGTACATCAACTGACTTTGTAATCAAACGTCAAGAACGAAAGGAAAGTTTGACTGGTAGTAATGGGAATTATCTTAGAAGGAAATATAGTAAGTCATTAATCACTTCTTAGTTTTCACAAAGACTATTACTGACCCATCCACTTCCGTTCAAACAAATTCAATCAGTTAATCTTGTGGCTCAGTCTAGTTGTTTGTTCTTTGGACTTTTCTTTGACACATCGGTCGGAATATACCGCATAGCTACAGGAAATCAATCGTTTCTACAGTCAGTAATTCTAAATTTCACATTCCTATGATTTACACCTTGGCTGATATCTCGCCATTGATGGTGTATTCTTTTATAGTCGAAAGACTCGCTCCATATTGACTATATTGGGCTTTGGTGGCTCCTTGTTTATCTTTCTGGCCATGACAGTCCAATGTGTTCGTCATCTCCTTTATATAAATGATATATCAAAACAATAGCTTAGATCAATTTCAAAACATTAGTACTACATGATCACAGAAAAGAAAGGACAGAAGGCTTTGGCAGTCCCTACAAACGAACCACCAAGGCATTTCCCGATACAGGTGAATGAACCGTTGATGAATTTTTTTTGATGTCTTTACTGAGATTTATTGGCTTTGTTTAGTTTCGGACTAGTATTGAAAGATCAACGTCAAGATGAGTGTCTGAATTATAATATGTTTTATCTGGTGATGATTGGTTAAAAGTTTACACATTTCAAGTTGTTAAATATTTTCAATGCTTTGTCTTTTTTTACTACTCGCAATTTCATTCCTTGCATAATTGATTTTATGCTACATTTTACATTAGTATCATTTCGTAACTAAATATATTGTGGCTATATTCTGAACGTTTTCTTTCTCTCCTTGATTTTTTTGTTGATAACAATTTCATAAAGTTATCAGTTGATTCTTGATAACATTTTTTCTATTTGCTCTTCTTTTCCCTTTTCTTTGGAGAAAAATGGGTTAATTTCACTTGAACTTAATGTTCTTTTTTTTGTAATTACTGTCATATAAGAAGCTTGATTTGAAACTGACAGGTTTTCAAAACTCTTCGGATGAGCTTGTTTTGGGTTTGGCACCGGTCCGCTGACAGCTCCGTTTTCCTAAGGCTATATCCGTGAAAAATGCTAACTTGACTTACCCCTAAAGTCCGCTTTTTGGCTTGAGAGGTAAGGATTCCTTTGCAGAGGAAATCTTACTATTCCTATACATCAGGCTGGTTTAACGGCATTGAAAAACAATAAAACGATTGTAGACACTTGTTGGCGAGACAAGATGTGTTTGTATTCCAATTATATCAACTCCTCAATACGGTTTCTCACAATGGTTTACCACGAGATACTCTCCAGGTGGGCAGTCAGGAACCCTATCATGTAAAACAAATTTCTCCGAGATTGAGTAAACATCATTGAAGGTCCTTGATCAAGGAGACTACAAAGGTTTGCCTTACTTTCTCGCATATCTCTTTGCTATTTTTCCAGTATCCATCGTGACGGATCGTTTTTGAACGCCTTGGCCAGAGTGTCTATGACTAGTGTTAGTAAAGGTAAGCGACACTTGTTAGTTACCGATATGGAAACAGAAAGGAATGTCTTGTTTGCTTACGCTTCTTCACCCGGAATGGGACCAGCAGAAACATTTACTACATAGGTCGACAAAGACACTCGCGTGAGGAACTATAGAGTAAGAGTGGAAGAAAGAAAGGTCTATTACCTGTCAGAACAGCAAAAATGAAAGCCTTAGATGAAAACATGACCATGGATTGATTGTGTGAAAGATAGCTGTGTTTAGGTGGTGTTAAAGAATGATGATCATGAAAGGTAGAGCTGAGTGGGGATAGGGAAAATGGGCATGCAGAAACAACGGGGGATTTTATACTTTTTAACTTGATCTGAACAGACCTTGATACATATCACGCAAAGAAGAGCGACCTCCAGTATGCTATGTGTGAAAAAGCGGATGGTGGGAAGAGCTAGCAAAACAAGGTTGAACATATTTACACCTCGGTCTATCAAAGCTCACAAATGTGTTGCCTCCGGTCGCCTTGTTCTATCATTCAAACTTAGAAAACTTTGAGAATGACATCTAGTCTCACCAATTCACTCACGGCCAGAATAAGGATCAGAAGTGCAATAATTTTTTAAGATGACAAGTTGGCCGAAGTTTTTCGTGGGCTGAGCGTAATACAATAAAAATGGCTAATGATCAAACTTAACTAAGTCCCACGCGGACCTAACCACCACTAACCACCAACTGCTGGAGTTGGTGGTTAGGTCCGCGTGGGACTTAGTTAAGTTTGGCTAATGATCCTTTTTTCTCTCTTCGACTTCACTCTTACAGTTCTCTGTTGTAGTTCAAGATGTTTTGTACCAAGTGACCGTGAAGTAACTTCAGAATCAACTTATGGGAATTCATACCAAGGCAATTGTCATCCAAGGACATCTCAGATTTCTGGGTCTAAGTGTTGGAAATGCATACAGGCAGATTGGGTTGGAGTTATTTATCAATAAGATATTTTGTCTTTCTTCCAGCCATAGAGCTACTTGAAGTACTGCTCAGTTCACTGGGATCTGGAAGTTGGCCTTATAGAATCTTTGAAACTTGATCCAAATGAGTTGATTTCCTTTCAGTTAACTTCTCCAATGATTGTGAAATTCTATTTGCGGGTGCGAGCTATGTGGTGCGCGGTACCTGACACCGGGGTAGACGCACCGGTGCATCCGTCTTATCCAAGAATCAACAGGCCCGCATCCACTCGAATGCTTGTCTCGATCGCAGGGTCTGATAGAATTATAATATCAATTCAAGTCGACCATCAACAGCTTTTTGAGTTCATCGACCTCTGAAGCTACTCTTACCAACTTTACAGACTATCGAAGCGAACCCTAAGGATTCGAATCTAACGTATCGATATTTCTAAATCCTTTGACGTGATTTTTCATCGATGGCAGACGGCGCCAAGCGAATAGAAGACGAAATCTTAGATGAACAAAAGGCCCGTCAGGCCAAGTTGGACAGTTCTACTCAACGTGTTGATACCAACAAGGTTTCTTTGACTGGAGGTCCATCTTATGATCAAGATATTTATGGTGGTGGTGGTGGTAAAAAGCGATTTGAGGGCTACGATACAAGGTATGATGGAACTGCCTTTACCAACCCCTCGCAATCTACTTCCGTTACACAATATGTATGTGCACGACGAAGAGCTGACCTTTATCCCCCGATTCCCGGAAATTGGATTCGAAGTATCGAGGTTGGGCGACGAGCGGACGAAGATGATCGTATGGACGAAGACGATGATCAGCCAGTTAGATTGCTAGACTCTTGTTGGTCATCGTTGTCTTAGCTCCCTGTTTACCCTTTTTTCAAAATACCAAGCTGACAGAACTTCACATTATCTGCAACACAGACACGGCACCAAAACAGTTTTTACAGGAACTAGCAGAAGATGCAGAAGACGCTGAAGATCCTCTTTTGGCCAATCTGAAAGCCAAACAAATTCAATCTCGTCAATCAGATTATCACAATCGTCGCTTCGATCGAGATGCGAGTGGAACAGTGGTGTCAGACCCCTTCAGTTCATCGGCTGAAGGCAATGATCAATCTGAAGGAGGGTACAAAGAAGCGATGCGACGAGCTGAGCTGGAGCGTGAAGAAGCAAGGGTCATGAAGAAAATCAAAGAGCAGCAGGAAGAAGGATCTAATAACATGGATGTAGATCGGCCTGAGCGCTCGAAGACTCCTACTGCTGAAGAACTTGCGGCTGCGGCTTCTACCGGACGCAAAAAACGACGCTGGGACGTGGCTGATCCGAATGCAACAGCATCAACGAGCGATAGTACTTCTGAATCTACGCTTTCAACCGGCGAATGGTCAGCGTCCGAGACGGTGCCACCACCGAAGAAGACGAGGTCTAGATGGGATCAGACGCCTGCAGCTACCCCCATGGGTGCTGTCGCTGATGGTGCTACACCCAGGAGATCACGATGGGATCAGACTCCAGTGGCTGTCAACGGTGCTGCGACTCCAATGGGACAGTTCGGTCAAACTCCACTTGTTTCGAGTGGCGCGAATGGACTTGCTTTACTTCCGGGCGGAGAACTATCAGAGCTCGATAAGCGAAATAGGCCGCTTTCTGACGAAGAATTGAACGCACAGCTCCCGTCTGAGGGATACGAGATAGT
This sequence comes from Melampsora medusae f. sp. deltoidis, assembly GCA_002157035.1. Lineage (NCBI taxonomy): Eukaryota > Fungi > Basidiomycota > Pucciniomycetes > Pucciniales > Melampsoraceae > Melampsora > Melampsora medusae. Next base: position 5,126 of record KZ136350.1, read on the forward strand.
CACACCACCAGCGGGGTATGCACCAATACGCACCCCTGCTCGAAAACTCATGCAGACACCTGTCGGTTCTTCCAATGGCTTCACCATGCAAGACGATTCCTCCGGGGGTGGTCTGATGGGGCTCATGCCCGAATTACCCACAGAGATTGAGGGCGTGGGACAGTTGCAGTTTTTCAAACCTGAGGACGCCCAATACTTTGGCAAGATCCTATCAGGTGAACAGGACGAAAGTAACTTAACTTTAGAAGAATTGAAGGAGCGTAAAATTATGCGATTGTTACTCAAAATCAAGAACGGCGCCCCTCCAATGCGAAAGACTGCTTTGCGTCAAATCACCGATAAAGCTAGAGAGTTTGGTGCTGGGCCTTTATTTGATAAGATCTTACCTCTATTGATGGAACGCACCTTAGAAGATCAAGAACGCCATTTGTTGGTTAAAGTCATTGACCGAGTCTTGTACAAATTAGATGATCTTGTTCGTCCCTACGTTCACAAGATTCTGGTGGTCATCGAACCGCTTCTTATTGATGAAGATTATTACGCACGTGTGGAAGGAAGAGAAATCATCTCCAATTTATCGAAGGCGGCCGGTTTGGCTCATATGATTTCCACCATGCGGCCCGATATTGATCACGTGGATGAATATGTCCGTAACACTACTGCTCGAGCCTTCTCCGTGGTAGCTTCTGCGCTTGGTATACCATCCCTACTTCCCTTTCTTAAGGCAGTATGTAAGTCGAAGAAGTCATGGCAGGCCAGGCATACCGGTATCAAGATTGTCCAACAGATTGCAATCATGATGGGTTGTGCTGTTTTGCCTCACCTGAAAAATTTGGTGGAGTCTATCAGTCATGGTCTAGAGGATGAGCAGCAAAAGGTTCGAACAATGACAGCTTTGGGAATTGCTGCTTTGGCCGAGGCAGCGTCCCCTTACGGTATTGAGAGTTTCGATAGTGTATTGAAACCTTTATGGACTGGTATAAGGAAGCATCGAGGGAAGGGTTTAGCAGCGTTCTTGAAGGCAATCGGATTCATCATTCCACTCATGGACGCTGAATACGCAAACTACTATACAAAAGAAGTGATGGTTAGTCAGCCATCGTGTCTCTGGGACCATTACTCCGAAACACTAACGTCTCCACAAAATTTGTACAGGTTATTTTGATCCGAGAATTTCAGTCACCCGACGAGGAAATGAAGAAAATCGTTCTAAAGGTCGTCAAGCAGTGTTCAGCAACGGATGGTGTCCAACCTCAATATGTGAAGGTGGAAATCCTTCCTCAATTCTTTGCCAACTTCTGGGTTCGAAGAAGTATGTCTCGTAAATCTCCCCATTCATGTCATCTTATACTGAATCTCCCTGGTGTCTGGTTATAGTGGCATTGGACAGAAGGAATTACCGTCAGGTAGTGGAAACCACTGTGGAGCTTGCCAACAAAGCTGGTGTCACCGAGATAGTCAGCCGAATTGTCAATGATCTCAAAGACGAGTCAGAACCCTATCGAAAGATGGTGATGGAAACCATTGAAAAGGTTATTTCGGCCTTGGGAGCCAATGAGATTGATGAACGATTGGAAGTACAGTTGATCGATGGCATCATTTATGCTTTTCAAGAACAAACTGTCGAGGACATTGTCATGTTAGAAGGGTTCGGTACTGTTGTTCATGCATTAGGTGCGAACTTTTGCTTTCATCGAAGTCGTGTTCGTTTCTCCAGCTGATTTTCTTCGAACCAATCTATACAGGTATCCGTGTTAAGCCGTATCTTACCCAGATTGTTTCAACCATTTTGTGGCGGTTGAACAACAAGTCAGCCAAAGTGCGTCAACAAGCTGCTGACTTGACTAGTAAGCTCGCAGTGGTGATCAAGCAGTGCGGGGAAGATCAACTACTTTCCAAGCTAGGGGTTGTGCTCTTTGAACAGCTCGGTGAAGAATATCCTGATACACTTGGAAGGTACGTCTTCTCTTATATTTCCAGGCTGGGCTTGACTTACTGATTCTCGATCCCCGGATCTTTCTACAAACTTTGAAACCAGTATCATTGCTGCAGAGGCTTCAATCGCCAATGTCGTTGGAATGACTCAGATGAGCCCACCAGTGAAGGATCTACGTATGTCAAAGACTTGTTTTGGTATCATTTCTAGCTCGTCGATTTTTCCTGACAAGCTGCTGCTTTTACCAGTACCTCGTATGACACCCATTCTTCGTAATCGACACGAAAAAGTCCAGGAAGCTTCGATCAATCTAATCGGTCGAATTGCTGATCGAGGTGCTGAATTTGTTTCTGCTAGAGAGTGGATGAGAATTTGTTTTGAGCTATTAGATCTATTGAAAGCTCATAAGAAAGCTATCAGACGAGCTGCTGTGAATTCCTTCGGATATATCGCCAAGGCAATTGGACCACAGGATGTGTTGAGTGTGCTGTTGACCAATTTGAGAGTCCAGGAAAGACAAAGCCGAGTGTGTTCGACTGTTGCCATCGCCATCGTCGCTGAAACTTGTGTATGTTCCGTTTTGCGTTTCTTAAATCTTCATTCTCCAGTGAAGATAACATGTTCACGTCGATTTCTCACAGGGACCATTCACATGTATACCTGCAATCTTGAACGAGTATAGGACGCCAGAATTGAATGTTCGCAATGGTTGTTTGAAGTCACTGTCGTTCCTTTTCGAATACATGTCTGTTCTATTTCACATTATACTTTCCGCGGTACTAATACATGGAGGCTCACGTATCACATAACACAATTCTTAGTGGCGAGATGGGCAAAGACTATATCAACTCGGTGACATCTTGTCTGGAGGACGCACTGACAGACCGTGATTTAGTTCACAGACAAACTGCATGCTCAATTGTGAAGCATCTTGCATTGGGTACGGCTGGATTAGGGCAGGAAGACGCGAATTTGCATCTCATGAACTTGGTCTGGCCAGTGAGTAGTCAGGCTTCATGTACTAGCCAAGTGATGCTTCGTGAAATTGGTTTCAAATATTGATGTTGTTGCCTTCCATTTCGTGCAGAATTGTTTCGAGACCTCGCCACATGTGATTGGCGCTTGCAGTAAGCTTTGGTTTTTCATTATATGATATTGCATGTTTGATATGTGACGAGGCTTACCTTTCCATCGTCGCAAATTTAGTGGACGCCATCGAGGCCATGAGAGTGGCAGTCGGACCAGGTGTGGTACTGTTGTATACTTTACAAGGTCTTTTTCATCCAGCTCGAAAGGTTCGAGAAGTATATTGGAGAGTGGTAAGTACTGAGCTTTTTGTGGGACATGATCATTTCAAGTCTGGAGAGTTTTGACTTTTTTCCCTTCAATTGCTGGATGTAGTATAATTCAAATTATTTGGGAGCTGCAGATGCGATGGTACCGTTTTATCCGAATTTGGCGGACGCATCAGATGATTTTAGAGATTATAGTCGGGATATGTTGTTAGCATGGATTTGAACGTGAAGATGAAGAAAAGCTAGGTGATGATTGTGATATGGAGTTGTTTGTAAGAGCATTTGATAGTATTGTACTCTTCATGACCTTGCTACGGAGACATGAAGTATTTTGGCCGAATGGATGTTCCTCCGAGAAATTGCGAGTCACACATCAACTTTGGCACCGATTTGTTCTTTTGTGAAATCTGGCCGTTGTTAAGCACGCGTTTAAGTGGCCGGATGTCACCCATCACATTTGCTTATGCGGCCCAAGGAGGGTTTTCCAAACTGGATTCCAGATAGCAGTCATCTTATTCCGTGGCCAGATGTAGAAAGTGACCCCAATCGATAAGTATAATCAAGAACATCCAATATGACAGAGTATGTTGTACTAGTAGATGTATTTGCAATGGTGAGAAGAATGGGATTCTATCATTTTGGACGAGTCAGGTATATGGAATGACCGCCCACCACTCCTAGCACGCTCCCCACCCGTATGTCTCTTTCCCGTGCTTCCTTGGTAGCATAAGGGGGTTCAAGCAAATAGATTCAAGATGAAAGAAAACTCGTTCTTCGAGGTGTCTCTCTTACACTAAATCAAGAGGAAACAAACAAAGATGATCGAAAGCCTTTACAGGTTTGTACAATCGCAGACGCTGAGCGGGACATCGAAGATAGATTCTGAATTGATACCAATCATAGCTCCTGGTAAAGCAGCTTTCATGATGCTTGTCTAAATCTCCTCTTGAGCAAGCTCTGGCAACTTTCACAGATCCAGCGCTTTCAGGATTGCCAATGAAAGAGAATCCTTTGGGCTCCTCAAAGAAATTGATGCAAACTCAACTTTGAGCCTAACCTTGCCTCACCTATGTCAAGCTCAGGCATTCAAATTTGCGCTAAACGAAAACGCTCTTCCTCCACACCTTTCAGTCGCGGACAACACACAAACTAAGATGAGGCTCGAAATAGTTTTGGTCTTCCCGTTGCGCCGAAATCGCATACGACATTTCATCATTTCCCCTGCTTCACTTCAACCATCATTTTCCCCTGCTTCAGTGCGAGCCAACCCAGCATTTCAATCGCCTTCAAACTACGACACTGAAAAGGACAGCTTTTCGAGAAATCTCGAGATACAATGGCCTTTCTATTTTTTACTTTTTTTGCGTTGCTCAAGATAATGGCTTGCGGTGACCCGTGCTTGAGCGGTAGGCTTTTGTCTTTCTTGCGCGCTGAACTTTCTTCTCAATCGAGAATGCCATAGAAGACGGATCGGTTCTCAAGGCAATCATCATGGTTTTCAATGACTTCCGCATTTGGCTGATGGTTGCGTTTTTGTTGTCCGATATGCGTGACTTTACTCATAATATTCAGGGGTCTTTCATCAGGGCAAGTTGATCCGCTCTTCGAGGTCTATTCACACTGTCCTCGCCATCTTTGACAAGCTATCTTACCCGGATTGCAACCTACAGGTCATCCTCTCGGAAACTTGACGACGCTCAAAGAGGTGAAAGTTTACAGCTTCACGCCCTCTGACGCTCATCCTCGCAAGGTCATTTTGGTACTTCCTGACGTGTTCGGAATAGAAGTGAAAAATGTTCAGTTGATCACCGATCAACTTACTCAAAAAGTTGGCGTATCGGCCTATTTGATCGATTATTTGAATGGAGATGCCGTTCCAGAAGATGCCTTGAATGGAACTTTTTCCCTTCCTGACTGGATTTTAAATCATGGTCCTGGACAAACAAGACCACCTTTGGATAAAGCAATTGAGGCTCTCAAAGCCAAAGGGGTCACGGACTTTGCAGCGATTGGTTATTGCTTGGGTAAGGGTTGAATCTTGTTCTCTTTACTTAAAGATTGACATTTATTGATTCTGTTCCGCACACAGGTGGTAAATACGTCTTTAACCTTGCTCAAGAAAACATCTTGATGGTTGGAGCCACGAGTCATCCTAGTTTTCTACAAAATCCTGATGACATTGAAAAATTGCTGAAAACAAGCCATGCTCCAATGTTGATCAACTCTTGTGAACTGTTGAGTTTGCAATTTTATCTGTCACAGCATCTCCATCTTACGCCTGATCTCCTTCTTTTTCAAGTGATCAGGAATACACAATCGCATTTCAAAACGTGACAGACGAAATCTTGGGAGATGGCCAGGTACGTCGGAGATACACGAGTAATCTACAGCACATATCTTGTCTCATTTACGTCCACGCAGTACAAACCAGGGTATAAAAGAAACTATTATCCAGGAGCGTCACACGGATTCGGTACTCGGCCAGATCTCGTATGTGACTTTCCATTGATTTCCATCCCAATTTTTCTCAGCAGCAGATAAGTTCTGATACGACCTACCGACATCATATAGAGCAAACTGCCAGAAAAGAAGGCATTTATCGAGTCCACAGACGAGATTATCAGCTGGTTCAAGACATGCCTGAGGATCTCTTCGTCCACGTACTAAGTTCATCGCCAGGGCCCAGGATTGTTTGCCATATGCTCGTGATCTGCACTTACTTAATTATAACCCCTGTATTTATGGTGGCTCCTCAGACTTGTGCAGAGAATACAATCTTGGGGTGTATGTAATCGAAATTTCACATTTGATTGTTCGTGCCATTGTTTCTGGACTGACCCTCCAAACAAAATGGGTTTCTAGCCTTTGCACTTGAATGCCCTAACACCCTCATCCCTCATAAGATTATATGTTTCTCCAGTTGAAAACTTTGAGGAGAGGAAGGGTTGGGAGTTGTGATCCGTCGCGTTATTCATCAGATTTGAGCGTGCACCAAGGCATCCAGATTTTCTACCTTTCCTTGCTATACATAGGGACCTATGTGGAAAATGTCGAAATTATGGATGACTTTTTGACCTTTTTGAACAGATTACCTGGTTCTGGGATGTTTCATCCTTGTGATTTGCCTCGTTGTTGCGGTGATGGGATGTCATTATAAGAGAACTGAAATGTGCATATTTGGATTTTTTTCTTCCGGCGAGGCTGTTCTTATTTTATTTTTGAAATTAAGTTAGATTCAACTCACAAGAGAAGTTGTGCTTGCCACTGACTCAGGCAGGTATATACACCAAGAATTACAAAGTCAAAGTCGTAAATTTATTTTATTCCGTGGCCAAATGATGTCGAAAGTATCCAAAGTTGGTACATATAAATAAGGACAAAGAATGAGTAAATAATTTGGCACTATTCAAAAAACGGTCTTCAATCATTTTGGACGAGATCTGGGAGCATGAATTGGGACCCCAGCATCCTGACACGCCTTTGCAGTCCTTACTCCTTTTTCCCGCGCTTCTTTGACCACTACCAGGATGATCAGCAACAATAGATCCAGGACGAAAAACCGTCATTTTGGGTGTTTCATTGATCCAGATGAAGACCATAGAAGGCAAGATGATAGAAACCCACCCTGTTCTGTACAATCGCAAACCGGGATATTAAAGATACACTCCGTGTTGATATCCAGTGGTAAACCCCTGTGGACAGGTATGATCAGTACAGGGATCGCACTATCTCAAAAAGAACTGAAACCTACGCTTCAACGTATGGATCATACTCGTATTTTCCGTACTTCTTCTGACAGTTCCACGCCGCTGTAGTCAAAAATTCTGTCGTGAAACCGTATTTGGCAGCGATTTTTGAGCTACCGAAGAATTTCTTGATCGTTTTAGTTCCCTCTGCTTGTACTATGTTCATCATTCTGTGCAATTTTTGTTGGAGATGGATTCGAAGCAAACATATTCGAGCCAATAGTGTCATCCTCAATCAACATGGCCTATCACTTAGCTACCAAAGAGGGATGTTGTAGCCTACATTCCGGTATTGTCGCAAAAAGACAAAACTGATGGACCATCAAAGGCCCCGTTGGGTCCTGAGTGGCTACAGGAATCCTTTAAGTGGAAGAAGTAGTGTCAAAATATCAGAGACTATGTATCACGTTCCACACAGATATTGTTTGTTCAGAGATCACTTACACTACCTCGGATGATAAAGATACTCTGCACATTTCATCAGTAAGACGGTGGATCCTTTCACAAGGTAGTAGGAATATTCATCGAACAGAACATCG
>KZ136351.1:2871-14674 GCA_002157035.1 Melampsora medusae f. sp. deltoidis
GGCACCCCTTTCCAAAAAAGGAGTGCCTAAAAGGGGCTCCCTCCCAATTTCACTTTATATCATCTTGTTTTGTATGTACTGTATTTTGCATGTGAACAAAGTTTCTTGAAGTAAAAGCTCTCATCACAGCTGTGTCACTCTATTGGCTCTGGAGCACCCATGGGATGGCATAATCACATATTAAATTACAGGAAAGCATACATAGCATATGGGCATACAACATAAAATAAGAAACAAAAACATATGGGCATACACATAAGTTGAAGAGTCATAGGACCAAAGCTTGTTGAGTAAGTGTTGACAAACTGATGTGCATGAATCCTCATTGTAACAGTGAAGCACATGAGCAATCACGTAAAATCCACAGTTACCAAAGGCTGGTGCATCAAATACAGACTTAATGTGCAGGATGATTAAACAAGGTGATTGGTCCATAATTCTTCTATCTGCTTGTGTGAGTGGATCAGAAGGTGTGCTGGTAGACTGTTGTGTGACCAGAGTGCTGGTGAACTGTTCCTTTTGCTTCTCCGTTCCCTTCCAAGAATTGAGTTTTGGCAATACACTGTCATTGACCTGGATCATTAAGTCTTCTGGTATTGGAAAGAGTGCAACACCAAACTATTGGCTTGATTCCAATTTCACCTTGACTTGAGGGTCACTTTGATCCAACTTGAGATCTTGAGCAATTAAACAAGTAGAAAGCTCAGGAATGGGGACATGTCAAAGGAAGTGACCAGGAGTGAGAGGTGTGGCTTTATGTGAATTCAGGTGATGGGGCAACATTTCATCATTGATGAAGATGGCTTTGAGTGTTCTCACAAATACTTTGTATCCTTGATATCCATAACTGAGTACCAAATACAATTGTTCATAGAGTCAGTACATTGTAAACAATTGGGGTGAGTTGGGATTACTCACTATGCGGGTTGCTCCACCTCAAAGCTCCCCAGAAGCATATTTGTCATATTGGTATTGTTCCAAGCCTGAGCAGGTACCATGAATTCCATTCTCAAGAGTAGAAGGCCCACAGCCCCCAAACAGGAGTCACTGGCAGGCCAGTGCTTCCCACAAAATGAAGGTTTTCTAATTCTTTTTCAAAAGAGTTTTGAATTAGTTGTGAAGTAGATGTAAACCATTTATCTGCCAGATCTTTACAAGTTATGGTGCAGATCAATATCAGCCCCCAAACACAAGTCACTCGCAGCCCAGTTCATCCCATCACATGGAAGTTTTTTAGTCTTTTTTCAAATGGTTTCTAAGCTTTTTCAACACATATTTCAACCACTTATCATGCAGATCTTGATCAATTATTGAAAAGATTCTAACTGAGTGTTGAACCAATTCTCAACTACTAGCTTTTCCAAATCATCCAGCTTATCTCAATCAGATGACCCTCATTCAAATGAACGTACAGTCAGCTTTTATCCATTGATTTGGTCACCTGGAAGAGATCTTGAGTCCAAGGTGTGTTATCAAGTACAAATATGATCTACCAAACACAATGCATCTCAGATATTTCACTGTGATTACAAAATATAGACTTTGGTAAACAGGGCAAATGATACTTTGACTCCACACTTCCATTCCACATCAAAATACATAGGAAATCTATCATTTTGACACAAGAGCAAGGAAACAATCATTAAGAACTAGTTTCATCAACACCCCACATGTAACAGGCCTGAACAGAACTAATCAACTACAAAAATACCCAGTTGTTCTCAATCAAGCACCACTACATAGAATTGGATTCAATGGAACTTGTACATCTTTCCTGCCCTGACTCATGGCCCCAAGATGGGTCCTGATTCCGGGGCCAGTTTGACAGAGACAAACTGACCACCCAGAAGGGGTATTAAGCTTCCTACTTTGCCTCATGGCCCCAAGATGGTTCCTGATGGCAGGGCAAGTTTTTCAGAGACAGACTGACCACAAATCAAAAAGAGCTCACCACAAAAGTGTTGGATGTCAAATGACCACCCATGAGGTTTGAACCCACTACCCAAACCTCTTTTCAGGAGGCTAACCATTGACACTGCGGGGAAAACGCTGGTGCGAGCCCACTTTTTTCCCATCCAAAATAAAAGATCATTACAATTTCTGTTTGGTTTTTGTTTAAATTTTTTCCTTTGAATTGCTCTTGAAGAAAACAAGAAGATTTACCAAAAGAAACAGTCATACATTGTTCTTTTGATTGTATTTTCTTTGGTTTACTTTTTGGGTTCTGATTTAAATACAAAAGGTGAGTGTGAACAACTTTTGATTTCTTTTGTTTTCACTTCCTTTCAATTCCAATCTCTTTCATTTTTTGGTTTTCAATTGTTATTGAACGTTTGAAGATGGTGAATGATAGAGTGAGATGAGGTCAATGATTGAACAAGTGGGAATTGATAATGTTAGTTGGGATTGAGTTCAGCTCTGAGTAAAGTAGACATTTTTCTTATGGCAAGGTACAAGTGAAATTTCTCAAGTCCCTCGCTCACAAGAGGGGCCCTTGAAACTGTGTTTGCCTTGTTTCACTGTGTTTCTGAACCAGATGGTGATTCTCTACAACGGGAATCTCTGTGTCTGGGATGGTATTTGTACCGTTTCTGACTTTCTAATGGTTCCTGAGACAGGTTGAGGCTGGTTTTGTCTTGGTCTGACAATCACATGTTTTGTGTCCAGTTGCAGTCAGGTTCCAGTCCCTGTTCTCATATTTTTTGTGACTGGAACCGGTTGTGCATGTGACCTCATCAAAATTTGTGGACAGGTTTTCAAAACTATTGGAGACCAAAGACGTTTACCCCCTGGTGTACAGGTAAAAATCACAAAATAGAAAACCATGTAGCTCAGTGAGCAACCAAGGAATTGTGATCATTCCACATGTGCATTGTATAGACAGGGTCAGCACATATGTCCCAGAAGTGTGGTAAAAAGGTCCTTGGTGTGCCCTTCAAAAAGGGAACAACAAGAATTCCTCTGCAAGGAGATCCTTACCTCTCAGGCCAAAAACCCAAGTTTAGATGTAAGTCCCTCATGCTGATACATGAGGGACTTAGTTAAGTTCAAAAGAAAGGTTTGTTTAATTGTTTTTTTTCTTTTGAAGCATTTGTTGATGACTTTCAAAGTGAGCAAGTCAAGAAAAGTGTAAGGTTCTATTTGAACCTTCACTAAGGGGTCCGGAAACTAGTCTGGCACAACTACTCACAAGAGCAGGACGGACTTGGAACTTTGTTATAGTATTACAATCTAGCTCCAGATGGTCCAGACAAAGCTCTCTGAGGAGTCAGCAATCACAGCAATAAAAGAAACACCACAAAAACCCAAATGGGATACAAGATAAAGGAAAACTCACCTAGCTCCAGATGGTCCACACAAAGCTTTCTGTGGAGTGAGGAACCATCCAAAGCCGGGCGTGAGAGCGAAAGGTATGTACTAATCTATCTGAACCCATAGTCTAATCCCATGGCTAACTGCCTACACGTGTACTCCTTACAACAAACTCTGAGGGATCTATGTATTGAGATGGACAGAGACCACTTCACTACTTGTTGGTACATGCCTAATGCTGGATGTGAACAGCCTCTGGCTGATGCCCAAAGTCTCAGATACAAAATTCCTGGCCACTGAGGAAAAAGATAAAAATCTACAGCTTGGGCACCAACATTGTACCTCCTAGTAGTAGAAAAACATCTGCATCCTTCTGCAGTATGGTTAGGTTAGGCACTGGCCAACCCAAACAAGCAGGGGTCGGTCCACAATGGCAGGCTCAATGTCCTTCTTTGTTTGTTCTAAACACAGACATCTTGTAATCATGTACTTCCGCAAGATATGTCAACCTATTTACTATGATGGGATAGCTGTGTTACTCCCGTGATGAATTGAGACTCGGAGAGAGAGCTTGATGACCAAGCATGTTTGAACTAAATCCCACAAAGGCCCACAAGCTGCGTACCAGCTCCAATCCGCTATCTCGCTCACAGATGGATGCACAAAAAGATTATGTTGCAATGTGTCCTGATTGACGGACAATGAAATTGGATCTAGGATCAAGGAAAGAGGAAGCCTCAATATGCAGGGTATAGAGAAAAGCAACATCAAAAGGGTAAAGGTCAGCAAAACACAGAGAGAAAGGAAATAAAACTGATGTGAAACGAGATGAGAAAAGCAATGCATGTGATTTTAAAGTGAAGAACTAATCTCACATACGATAAAGATCATACACGCAAAGAAAGGGATTCCAAAAAAGATATAGACAACACGATTTGATTTAAAAAGAGAGAACTCAACGTCATTCCGTATACACACTATATTGAGTAGTTCAGGACTCCAGAACAAGAAGGAAAGGAAGAAAAATCTAATCTCAAAGCCTACATTTTCGGCTTCTAAAACAAAAGCTAGAGTTGCAACGCACACACTTGGTATATTTATGTAGGTAGACAGGGGTAGAATGAAAGTCTCAAGTATAAAACTTCTCCGATACAATGAGAGAAGAATGCATGCATAGATGAGGAAAAGTCAAGGTGATTAGCGGATGCCTTGTTGATCGGATCCTGGGTTGATCGGACGACGAAGACGAGCTTCTCTCGATGAGCCATCTCCGGAAACAGCCTGTTTAATTCTTTGAAGCTTTCCCATGCCGATCCGATCCAAGGAATCCTCCATCAACAATGGAGCTTCCTCTTGGTTTGGCTTCTTGTTGAATAGGTTAGAAACTGCTGACGAGACGAGGCTTGGTGCANTATTGCTGTGGTTGCGGAGTGAGAGTGGGTACTGAGACTAAGGAAGACCGTCCACACGATTCCACAAGATGATTGCCATGGGCTAAATTCAAACCAGGAAATGAATGAGCACACAGACTCCACTAGATGATCTAGATGAATATACTTACACTCGATACCTGACGGCACATTTTGCGTTGATGGAGCGCAGAAAGAAAGATCAGACTTGGTTATAGATATTATAGAAATGATATAAATCCGAACGCACTGTAAGGGCATAAAGTTGAAATTGATGATTTGTATGAGGGGCCAGATCTATCAAGAATCGTCGCATAGGTTCACAGCAGAATAAGACCATAAGGACACAATCATCAGTCCAGGTGATACGAAGAGAATGGAAAATATGGAGTGATGCAAGATATGAAAAGGTTGGGAGAACTGACCTTCCAATTCGCGGTGAGGATGTGCCAATATAGATCATCCAATCGCAATTTGATCTCGGCCATGGATAATCCTTCTAACCAAGCTGTGAAGGTGATAAATACTGTAATTCAAGAGGTAAAGAAAAAAAACACCAAATGGTCAATTGGATGATCTACATCATCATGTCCACTCACCCCATCGACATGAACTCACCAAAGACAAACAAAGGAGCCCTGTAAAATATAACGATCATGATCAAGTCAGCAAGCGGATATTTCGGGAATAGTTCCAGAGCAGTGATGCTGGAAATTGACATCACTAGTTGATCGAGAATCAATCTCTTCGCCACACCCCACATTCTCCGACTTCGACTTGGTTTGATTCTCGAACCAGCATCCAGAATTGGGTCAGATGCCATGAATTGCCGGACATGACTGGTTTCTTCGGACAAGGATTGAGCTCGATTACGTATGCTATGTAGGGGACTTGGTTTAGAGGCACTTGCTGGTGATTTCTCGGTCTCCAGTGGAGAGAGGGTCATATGAGAGGGTTGAGATCGTGAAGCCGTGGAGAGAGTAAGCGGAATTCGATGCTCGAGGAACTGGTAATTCAGACCCAGTATAAGGCCAAATCAAATCCAAGTACGACGAAAAGCATGGGTCAGTACCATGATGAAGAAATTTACAATGCAAACGCTAGATAAGAATAATTGAATCCCACCTCATGCCATTTGCCTACGCATGGTCCTACATTCACCATAGAAAGTTTTGTGACGAGATGCATAGATTTCTTAGATCACTCAGGCTGTGGCTAGTTCAAGTTTTTTTTGAGATGAGAGTCTAGAGAAGCGAACCATGTAGTAATCCAAATAACATAAATCGCATCGAACGATGAATATCAATTGTGAAGGTGGTTCCATCCAGCTATAAGTACGAAGGAAATTGGTTTTCAAGGAGCATGACAAGACAATCATCATATTGTAAGTAAACTCATCCTCTCTGTACCCCAAGAACGGAATCTTTCTCACCAACGAAGGCAAAAGTTGAGCCAAGAAGTCTCCAAGACACTATGGGCAATTAAATGAAGAAAGGAGCGAGTCAGTCAAAATCCATGTTAGTAGTGGTAAAATGAATTGAAAGTACATACCTTCAAGCACCCATTAGTTATAGCCAATGTGAGTGACGGATTTTTCTTGAATGAACGCTCGTAAGTTCGTGATAATCGTGATAGCGGTGACGGCATAAAGGTGAGATTATATTTTAGAAATCGAAATGTGATGATATTGGAGTTGGAGTTGGAGTTGAGTTGTTGAATGAAGTTGAGAATGTTGGAAGTCAAGTTGAAGATGTGGAAGAATCTCATTTACATATAACAGAATTTGAATATCATATGTAACTATCAAATGTCAACCGCAGCTATCACACATTTCAATTCACACTTGTGACTCGTCTCAAACTCGGTCAGATCGATTCAGTGAAACCTTTCAGCTAAAGATCTCATAACATTGGTATCGAAGTTTGAGCAGGACTCCGGAGAGAATGCCTTACGTATCATGGCCCCCGTTGTCAAAAATCGACTGACGAGACTTAGGCCCAAGTTATGCTCGAGTCGGGTGCCTTGGGCGTATGAATCACACCACATTATGATATGTAGTCGGACTAGCAAACAAGGGTAGCTGTGTGGTTGGGTCAAGATTGAAGACGGGATATTTAACGTTGGAATGGCAATGGAGCGCTGAGGAGTCATGGGAGTAATTGAACCTTGCCGCCTGGTAACTTTCTTGCAGGATCGTTTTCTCCCTTGTAATGATGGTTGGTGTGACCAAGTATGAAACATAGTTGTTTACTTGCTGTTCTCGCAAATGATAGCCAAATAATGGCTGCAATATGGACAGGCGCTGGGAATTTGCCGCTCTTTAGGTTTCCAGTTGCACAAAAGAGTTGGAGCGCTCCAAAAATTGAAAAGTGCGTATACAGACAACCAGTCATGTTTGTCGACATTTGGATCATGATAGCTTCATGTGGAAGGTTTATTGCGAATGCCTACGGATTGACGATCAAGATTCAAAGCAACATTTTGAATACTTTGGTTTAGTTCTGTAAAAAAAATTCATGTCGAAACTCGTTGCTATCCTTCAATTCATTTTGATCAGCCCGCTGAGGCGGATGACCACCGACCCCAGAAGTATAATGTACTCAATAGTATCTGCCAGGTGATTTGCAGATGATGAAGAAGGGGAGATTGAGGCACACAGACGAATATGATGGCGGCATGTAAAAAGTTGACACCGTAAACTCATCCTGATACGAAAACTTCGCATCTCACTTTAGAAATCCAACAAGCTGCATGTTCATACAACGCATCTATTTCTGAGACAAATCGAGATGATAATGAATGAAGACAGTACACGTAGCAAAGCAGCCCACATATGACGGCTTATAAATGACACATAAGCCCACTACCACATATTTCTGAGCTAAAAGAGTGTGAGTGAGATGACAAGAGGACGGGAAAGCTAGAAAAACTAATGACACCGCAAAATTGATAGGCCAAAAGAGTGAGAGACAGATGATAGGAACTCAGAAAGGCTAGAAATACAAGGAAAATATCGACACGCCAAACTTAACAAACCAAAAGAGTGTAAAGAAACCACAATGGTAAAGATATACAAGGTAAGAGAAATTCAACCAAGTTGTATAGAGGTCAAGTATTTAGGCCTACCAAGACGGAACACAAGAGTAAGACGTTAGCAATGATCCCAACCCTCACTTTCCATTACTAGAAAGTTCACTCACCACAGTGTTAAGAGCAGAGGCTATCTTTTGATTTTTGAGTGCAGCGATTCGCTCAAGCTCTTGCGACTTTTGTTGAGCCGTGAAAGTTTTGGTAATCTCACCAAGATGGTCCACTGCGCTTTGAACACCATCCCTCATGGCAAACGCATTGAAGTCAGTTACTGCGAAATGCACTTGGTCGTTGCTGGGGCTGAACGTGTGAAGAGCTTCTCGTGTCGTTCCATCCCGTCCTAGGGATATAGTCGGCTTGAATCCATAGCTGACTGCTCCTTGTAAGGTCGTTTGGATCTCGTGGGGCATAAGGCCAGTAACATACAAGTCAGCGGCAGCAGTTTCAATCTGAACAGGGTTCTGGTATCGATTTACGGTTTTACGCATGTTTGTAACGGCTTCGGCGTTGGTTCTGGCTAATCTTGGCGGGCGCACATCGCGGGGCTTCCCGGCTGCTACCCAATCATCTAACTCTTTCAATTGCTTTCTCCAATCGGTGACCTTCTGTTTGGTGATGTTCTCGGCAGCATATGCCAGAACGGACGCGCACTCAACCTTAGAGTCCTTGTGAATGATCTGTTCAAGACCGACAATGCCACGGTCACCTACGATCTGCGCGCCATCCTCCCCGTGCGCCGCATCGGAGATTTCACGCATCCCCTTGGATACGCTCACTCCTCCACCCACACCGATGAACCTGACTTTGTGATCCAGGAGTTTGTTGAAAGCAGGAAGGGTGGCTGATCCCTAAAACGTATCGCAATGCAATGGATGGAGTCAGTAACAGTTACAAACGGTCGAATTTTCATGTTTGGCTTGCAGAAGGCTTTTATGAAATGACTAAACTGACCTTGGTATTGAAAGCCGGCTCCCATTTTGCTGTGCTCTTCGGGTAGTCAACGTTGAAATAGTATGGACTTGACATGGTCACTATCGCTTTTTTAGCACGGTCCGGATTTTCGTCAAGCACATTGACGAGTATGTTGGGTGCGGTGGTGACGACAAAGGCACTGTCCTTGGAATTCGGGTCGTCCAACATTTGTCTCATCACATCTAGAGAGGATTTGAATTCATCGTGTAGCCATGGTTGTTCCATTTTCTGCCACTCAGTCTTCAATTCGTTCGATTGATCAATGAGCTTTTGTCTCAATTCTGGGTTGACATAACCTTTACCTTCCTCGTTGGCGTACGGAGAGGCTCCTGCTCCAAGGTATGGCGGACCCATGTGAACTGGCGGTATTTCTCGGTCGGGAATGTCAAAAGCCAGGGCGAGCTTCTGGAGATAATATTCTGCACAGTGTGCGCGAAGGTAAGGATGACCACCGTGTGTGAGGACTTGAGCAGGAAGAATCTTTTTCGAAGCCATGATAAGCAACAGCCACAAATCGTCGGCCTCGTCGTCCATAATCATGACATGTTTTCGTTGTTGCATCAGGTCCCCGAAGGTGCCACCAAGCTTCATCATCTCCTGGAAGTCACGAGATACCACATCGGCAATTTCTTGTGGATCCTTAGCGTTGCTTAAGGCTTGCATCAGAGCGGCGTTGAGTCCTCCGTGGGCGGGATTACCCTCTAATTTCTTGATAGCAGCATCACGAACATTAAAAATAAGCTGTTCTGCTGAAAGAGCATTGGGATCGTCGATGTCCATGGGGTCTGGCTGCATGCGCTTCGGTTGAGCCTTCTCTCTGATCAAAACTGGACGTTCTTCCTTGGTTAATGAATCCGAGGTCGAACTTTCAGTCGGTGGCTTGAAGTTTGATACCTCTTTTGCTGACTGCAAGACTTCAGGATCAGCCATTGGTGAATCGATCAAGGGTTTTATCGCGTTCTCCATGGACAAGCTCTCTCGGCCTATAGATCAGAAAAAGAATATGTATAAGTGAACGAAGCGGTGGATGAGTGAGATCTGTCAACATACAAAGAGATGCCACTATAACAACCATCGCAAGTGCCCAAGAGGGGCCCGTTCTGGATGCACGGATAACTTTCATCTTAATGAGCGGGAGGTGCAGTTTAAATGAACGATTTAGAAGGAGTGTGATCTAGGTTTGTTGCCTATCTGAGATAGAACAGTAGGTGATGAATATGATGAGAATGATGTCAAAGAATAATCTTGAGACGATGTGGATATGAGTGGAGAGCTCGAGCAAATTGGTATTTACTGATTTCCAAAAGGAGTGAATAAGATATCAAGATGATACCGGACTATGAGGTGGGGTCTGCCATCCTCAGGTTGCATGGGGGAAGGGGTATTTATATCGTCGAGAGCTCTGACTGGCCATGTGGTCTCTTCTGTTGTTGTGACTGAGCTTGAGGCTCTAGTAGGCTCTACTAGCTCTGCGGACATCCAAGTCACAACGCCTGCTCTCTAGCAAACGTGCTGCCGAAAACATTGAATGAAACTCGAGTCAACGTGACGCGTCGAGATGTGTACGCATGGTGTCTGGTCTAGCAACACCCAGTTTCAACTAACTTAACACAAGTCCAATCTCTCGCATGGCTTTCTTACCTTCGCCGAGCTCGCGAGGAAAAAGTGTCTGATTAGAGGGACTTAGTTAAGTTAGCAGTTTCAAGTTGTGCCCGGACAGATAATCCAGCTGTTCGTGGCTCTCAATGCTTGCCAGAACCTGAACTCCAAGATCTACATACACCGCCTTATGTCGCACTGCCTCTTTCTAAGAGTTAGTCTCTTACACGACAACACCGTACGTAGATTGGTGATGATATCTCCTTCGGCGGAACATAAATCATCCTTTTTACTGCTTGATTCTAGATCAGTTGTTTTGTTTACCCAGCAAGAGTTTCGTCACCGCCCCACGCGCTTGTAAGAAGAACATCCACTCTTTAATGCATTGCTTGAATCGCGATTGAAGCTATACGGCTATTGAAGAATGCGATGAAGGCGTATGCTCCGCTCCGCTAGAACGATCCGGCGGTTGGGGGAGAAGGACAAGTGGTGACTGTTTCATGGGAGCATGCTGGGTACTTGGCGCTAAGCTATGGGCGAGGCTCCTAGGAGTCGGGAAGACGCTGTTGATTAATTCTTAGTTATACCTCGTGCATTGAAAGGGCAATTCCGCGCGGCATTCGAATCAATAAATACCAAGCATGTACTCGACTGACCAAACCGAGGCGGTAGCGTCGGTCTGGTTTGAAGCCAATAAGGATTCAAACGCTATATCAGTGGAGAGGCAGTGCACCTGATCACCATGTGTGCTTTTCGAGCTATGTTGGAAGCACACTCCATATATGGGTAACTATTGGTAGACATGCTGCACTCTGGCTTGAGTGACATGATTATCCTCACAATGAATCTTTTCATGTAACTTGTGGGTGGGAATTCGCCCCCTTGAGAAAGGTCTTCCCTGAAAGTAGTTATACCTTTCAAAGTTTGTTGGAATGCAAAAATGCCAAATTCATTTCCGACTGGCTTGTCTTTCACCATGTAACATGGATGCTTTGCAAATCAGTCCTTTGCTCAACATGTGGCTTTGTTAAGCTAAACATGTGGCACTGGTTTCATGTTTCCGTTGGCAATTATAGATATGAATTTGATCTGCATCTCAATTTTTCATAGAGATAAACCATAAAAGCACAACTTCTGCTAAAAGAGGCTAAAAGTCAACAAATGCACATTGTTTACCTTGATGCCTGCTCATGACATTTTTTTGTTTTTTTAACCAAGACTTTCCTACGTGTAGAACGCAGCAACTCAACAAGCTGATTTATGACAAGCTGGGCGAAACTAATTTCCTCCGACTCTCAATGGAAATAAGGAAACATAAGAACATTGTGCCAAAAGGGACAATCATCTGGCTGACTCAACATGGGTTTGTGATAAGAGCCTAGAGGTATCCGGAGATGCCGAAAAGCCTCGTCAAATTCGGC
>MWRK01007186.1:0-12706 GCA_002157035.1 Melampsora medusae f. sp. deltoidis
CGTACATGCTCTGAACATCTTGGCTTCTAGTTCATCAAAATGATTGGTGACGGCTGATAGGTCTACTTGGAGATATGTTAAGGCTGTTACTGCGTCTGTTGTTGAACACATCTCGATGAACCTGGGAAGCAATTACGTAAGCTTTCTGTCAACAGGCTCGAATCTTATCGAATAAACAGAGCTAATTCTTATGACTCAACTGTTGTCGCCTGATCCCAAATAAGCAACGCCTCAGTGCTTCCTCCGGAGTAGCTTGGACTAAACTCAATCTCCAAAAATCTCCAAGTCGAATCGGCTCACTATCAGCCGGATTTCCACCGAACCTGTGACACCGAGAGCAACATACTTTTGCGTAAGCTGAAATGCAATGGAATAAAAAACATTTCAACATTTTGAAAAGACTTACACATAATGATGATTTGTCAATTCATCATAGACCATCTAAATCATAGACCGCCATCCAAGTGAAGTGTCAGTTTCTCTTGATCACTTGATATTAAAGTTGAAAGCAAAGAAATCTACAGACCTGATGAGCAAACCGTGGTGGAGGAGCATTCGCGCCCTCATGATCAGCCATCATCACCACCTTGGTCCATTTCCCATCCTCAATCCTCCACCTCCAAAACTCGCTCGACATGATCTCTGCCTTTTTTGTTCCCGTTCCAGTCCCAGTTCCACTACCATTCCGATCCCGACATAATCCACAAAACATATGCCACTCATCTCGTTGTTCATCAAATGTGGTCCGTTGTGAAAAGCCAGCTTCAGGACCAACTTGTTCACCAAGGTCACAATCTTCACCACTGTTACCAGGATTGGCCTGATTCTGATGATTACGAGAGCTGTAATCAGCCGTGACGAGTTCCGAATGTCCAGTAGGAAGATGGTATCGCCATAAGTCTGAGTAATAATGCTCATCTCGCTCTCCAGTCAAGATCCATAATGATTGTCGCTTTTTGTCGAGTATCAGCGCATGTCCCATTCGGGAAGGGATCACATTTTCTTCATTAATCTCGCCTGGTGAATTTGTGTCATTTCTACAAACACAGATCAAAACTCATCCTGATGAGATCAAATCGGTGATGTATAGAGCGAGAAAGAGAGAAGCGCACATCAACTTGTTCCAGATCCTAGTACTTAGATCATACTCATACAAGCCACTGTACTGGTTCCCTGATAGTGATGTTTTAGCGTTGAGAGAACCATCCGTGTTGGAATCACCAGGAAGCGGAGGACGCCCGTCAGGTCGGATCACCTTGCCACCAAAGACATAAATTTTTCGAGTATCAGAATCCAGGACCATCTGATGATCAAATATCAGTTTGGGACCCCCATTACTCTTACAATCATTCCCAAATAAAATGACCAATGTCAGCAAAAGGCGATATCCCAATCCAGACTTGGCATCTTGAATGAAGAATATTCTTGAATACAGATCAATAGAACATACTTACTTCAGTATCACGAGATATGCATTCCCATTGACCGATTCGACCGTCGGTATTCAACAAGAATTGAGTCGAAGTCGTGTCGGAAAAGGGAGTGTAACGGAAAAAATCGTTTTGGTAATAACCAGTAGAGGAAATCTCGTTTTCAACATTCTTCATCACTTGATCGCTCGTTCCTTCCATCACAATCTCATCAGTTTGCCCACTGCCTTGATCCTGGGCACGAAGCCTTGCGGAACGGGCGGACGAAGATGACCCGATTTGAGGTAGGATTGGGTTATGGGACCATGTCTCTCGATCCAAGATCATCAACTGTTGGTCATGACTCTGATTGGTTATCGGATGATTAGCAGTGGCAGAAGGAGACGGAAAGAAGCTCGGTCGATTTGAATTGCTTGGAGGCTTGTTTGCTTTTGATGAAGTCGAAGTATCAGTGGCAGATTTGACCCTGATTCGTTCGGTATAGCGACCCAAAACATATAGATCACCAGTGAATTCATCGAGGACCATCTTATGACAGCTTCGACTCATCGGCCCATTCTGTGCCTCCACGTCTGATGATACCAACTCCCAGCCTGTTTTTACTTCTTCACCATTACCACCACGCATCTTCATTTTTTGTTTTGAGGGTAAGTCGAGTTTATCTTCATCCAGTGGAGGTAAATGATAAACCCATAGGTCTGCCAAATCACCATACCCATCAAAACCACCAAAAAGCCAAATCTTTCGACGCTTGCTATCAATACACATCTGATGACCACCTCGAGGACATGGCCACTGATCAGGAGCCTGTGATGATGGATGAATTTGATTACATGTCAAACTCGGAGGTTCACCACGAGCCCAATGATCGAATAAACCGCCCAAGGTGGCATTTCTAACAATTTCTTCAGCTTTTTGAAGTGATGATGGATGATTACGAAGCTGACGATCTGCCGGAACGAGTGCATCGTGCAAGGCAGAAAGGAATGAATGTTCAAAGTAGAACACATCAGTGGTAGAAGGGGAACATAATAATTTAGATGGCAAAGAAGATTGAAATGGTTTTTCAATAGGCGGAGCAACTAGTGTAGGTGAATGGTTTGGTAGGGCGGATGACTTGAGTAAGGCTTCAAAAGCTTCAAGGTGTCCAGTTTGGCGTAGATGTTTCAAACAAAGCCGTAAAGCTGCTGAAGTTCGCCACTGCCACACAAACATAGACATGTCCCATTATCAGATCATACAAAGTTCGAATGGGTGTATGTGCGCATATATAACATGTGAATGAGGGAATCCAGGAGTACGATCTCACCTTTTCATACTGTTGAAGCGCAGGAATGATCAAATCTTCTTCATCGTGACCGCTGACCGCTACGTGCCTTTTTCAAAGCGGAAAATCAGGGTAATGTAAACCAGATACCGACGCGTTGTTTACAAAGCGTGGAGCAAAATGATAGGGACTGACCATATAGAACAATTATAATTACTTCCAGCAGCTGACAGAGGTTCTAACTTGAGATAACGTACAGGAATGATAATACCAGTAGACTGACGATTATGCTGAGTAGGATCAGTTAAATTGTAATTGGCGGTAGTATTATACCAAGCCACTTGATTATTCCTCCATCTTAATTGAACTGTTTCTGGTACTGGATCATTCTTTAGTTCACCTTGAGCCAAGAGTTCCATTCGAGGACCTGATCGATGACGTTCACCTCTAACTTTTACAGTTTGAAGTTGCCCGCGCGAAGCACCTTGAGTTTTATTGGTAGATTTTCCATTGACACGATCTTCAAGATGACTTGTACCAAGCAGAGTATCCTTTTGTTTCGACGAAGTTCCAGCTTGCGTTGATGGATGTGATCCTTGTTGAGATCCCGTACGGTTGAATAAATCATGAGCTTCGGATGAGTTGGAAGTAGAAGTGTGAATTTGTTGATCGTCTAAAAGAGCCTTGAAGTCACCCTTGCCTTCACCTGGAGCTAGACTTCCCCATATTCTAAATAATTTTACATTACAAGGATGAGGCCTATGAAATTTTCCAAAAGTGATTGACCTAACGATACAAGGTTTTCCTAGATCGATGATAATGTATTCCTTTTTTTTCGGTAGTTGTCCAGGATAGCTAAGTGCAGATGGATCATGTATTTCAGATCCGTTATCAGATGAATTGCTTAGATTTGGATTTGGATTCTGACGAATTGACGGATTAGGTGGACCAGAACCAGACCAACGAGAACTAGAATCTAACGGACAATCTTCAATGATATTAAAAGGGTGGAAGGTTGATGAGCAAGATGAACAAGAGTGAATGGTGTAATGAAGTGGGTGTGGTTTTTCAAGTTGATGATGATTCATAGTCATTGAGGCTTTCTTGTTGACTGTTTTATTCGTGTTGACTGTTTCTTGGTGTTGTTGACTCTGTTGACTGATGATGATGATGATGATGATGATGAGATGATCAACAAATTGAAAACTGATTGGTCAAAATTTGTTTAAACCTACACCACCTACACCTACACACCCTATACCCCATACACCACCTACCATCAACACTTCAACTTCACAACCAAGAAGGATCTGATTGGCAAAGTCTACATATTCACCTACGAGATGTGTGAAGCAACTTGTTGGGAAAAAGATATGAGCAACTCTGTGAAACCTTGTTCCAATTTAGTCATTGCACCCAAACCTGTGTAAGTCTTATTCACCTCACAAAGTCCTCTTTGACTTCACACTTACCCCATCCAATCCCATGGACCAATTACTCATCTTTCAAATGCTTTCTAAAATATCTTGACTCTGTACCCTTTGTGCCAATGTTATTGGCATAACCTATGGAAGTTTTTGCGTGAAGAAATTGAGATCTGTTCTTGAGTTACATACAAATCCAGACTTCCAAAACGTGACCCTTAGAGGGAGATAATGAGCCTATTTCTTATTGCATAGAGTTTGGTGCACGTTGAGCTTTTCCTCATCATATTACATAGAGGAATGAAATAGTTTAAGTGAGCCCATTCACTGGATTTTCAAAGGATTTGAAATCACCCCTCTCTACCAACCTGGCAAGAGAGAACACAACTTGAAATGCTTGTGTGGGCCTCCATTTCCAGACGACAAAACTTGGTCATTGAATCAGAATACATCTGAAAATATTTAGAATGTGCTAATTATGGTATGTGAACAGCACTTGACCAGTGGTCAACAAGGATCAAACTTTACTAAGCCAGTCTCATTATCATCATGTGTCAGACCATTTGTAGCGGGCAATCATTGAAATCCTTTCTGGCTTATTGATTCTGCTTGCTCTCATCTATGGTTTGTTGTTGATCTCTCAAATGCTGTGTCATCTCATATCTCACATGTTTATCCTTTCTCTTGGCAAGATCCTAGGTCATGGTTCAGTTCATGATAGAGTCCATATTGTATGTCCTCTTTGTCACATTTGGTTTTGGTTTTTGGTTGTTCTCATCTGAAATCTACTGTATGTCCTTGAATGCTTCACAAAGTGCACAGGTCAAAATACAAGTTACGTGAAATAAGTTCACCCTATATGTACCTGTGCTCCAGCGTAAAGCAGCGCTCTAGAGGTGTCTAGGTTATATGTATGTCTCAAAACTCTAGGCTTAAGGAACAGTAACTTCCTGGTGGTAACCTCGTCTTTACCTCAGCATACAGAAAATTACCAAAATGAGTTATTTTTCTTGTTTCAAAGCTGAAACTTCGTGATTCAGAATGGCATCACTGGGTAGGAGGAGGACTTGTCATTCGGAGTCCTGCGGGGTTTTATGTTGTATGTATGTATGTAGTTTGCTTTGTTGAACTAGTTTTCCTGAGGCGGTGAGATTTGTATGTAAAGGATGATTGAATTTGTAGAGTGACCCAAATGACATCATCTCCAAGAAGGTTTCAAGTGTGATTGAGCACTTAAGAAATTAATTTGTAATATGATGATTAACAGTCAAATATTAGAATTAGAAGCTGAGTTTATGTGATGACAGATAGTGAGAGTGATTGAGAGTGAGAGTGAGAGTGAGAGTGAGATTGACAACCCATCACTCTGACTCTATCAACATCACCTCATTCAACATCACAGACTGACTATCAAGAACTTGAACCTTTGTCATCATCAATCAATCAATCAATCAATCAACTTCCATATATTCAACTTTCAACCTCAAACATATTCATTCCAGACACAAACAAAGACTTACCTTCTTCCATTCTAGATAGTCTTGCTTAACTTTATACTTACTTAATAATAACAGAAAGGTAAGTTGGCTTGATTTAATTCTCTGTTTTTACATTTTGACTTTGCTCATCTCCTGACCGTATCAGAGTTGGTTTTTCTAGAAAAGACTGTTTTCTCTGCATCAGTCGATTAATTTGTAACAAATCTGTCAAGTCGTCTACTCATCATAATCATGTATTCGAATTCTACCGACGATTTACCTCCCCCTCCACCTCGTTCAACCATCAGAAATCCATATCATTCTCCTACAGATCCTACAAATCCGATCGGCATCAATCTTGGCAACGCTCAATTTACAGCTAATCCGATGGGTTACTCTTCTTCTTCAAGCTATCCTTCTAATTCACATCATCACCTTCCCGCTCAGCCCGGTATGAATCGACGTTCTACTACAGCCTCTTGGAATGACAACCACAATAACGGCTATAATCCTCAATCTCCTTCTACTACAACCCATGGCTCAGCTCAAGCTGCCAACCCACCGCCTCGTCTACATTTTTCAATTCAAGTACCAGTAAACCCTTCCGGGATGAGCTCACATCAATTTGGCGATAATACAGACGGCCTACCCGGCCCCGGTAGTCCTATGAGTGCCACGCCTACCTATCCATCTTTCGCTGGCAACTCATCTCATGACCCCCAATCAGCACCTCAATATTCTAATCGTTCTCCTCTGGCCTCCCCACGTGGCAATAGTCACCGCCGTCCACACCCCCAGCAAATTGTCACCTCACCGTATTCGCCTACTGTTGGAACGTCTGGCTACGGAGAGTCGGGGCCAGGAACTGCGGATAGCTCTTCAAGAGCCATGGCTTATAGCCCAAGTCAGTATGCCTTGCATTCCATCACTGCTCAAACACTTGGCCCTACATCTGCGACTAGTGGTGGTTCTCTTCTTCCTCAACATCACCCTACACAATCGACGATGTACTCGTCTAGCCAGCCAAGTGGAAATACTGGTTACCACTCATCTACCAACCCTACCTCTGCCCTTCCGCCTCCATCCGCAGCCTACTCCAACGTAAACCCGACTTCTTCCTCTTATTTCACTTCGGCTTCTTCTTCGGGTATTCCCCCGCTACCCCCTACACATACTCTACCCTCATCAGCCCCTAACTCATTACGACATAGCCTCTCGCATTCCAATCCGCAATCGACATCGCTCTCGTCATCGAGTGAACAATATCATGCTTCCCGTTCTGCTAGTGGGGCTTCAAGTCAGCGTCCACGTCGAACAAGTGAGGGGGTAGGCTTTCGTAGGCTTACACGAGGTGCGAATGACCTTCGACCGGTTGTCAATCATGTGCCACCGGAGCGAAGACTGGACCCGATCAATGGTGGTTACATTTCGCCACTCAAGGCACTTACCACTCATCTAGCTTCAACTTATCGACTCATCAACCCCAACTTTCGCTATGAGCTAAGTCTCAACCCACGAAGAGTACTCACCAAACCATCCAGGCCAGCAGGAAATAACGGCATGGACAATGAAGATTCGGACTACATCTTATATGTGAATGACATCCTTGGGGGTGGCTCGCCTGGTGATTCAAATGAGGATGTAGTAGATGGTCAAGGGGGCAAAGGTACAGGTGGGCACAAGTATCTGATTTTGGACGTATTGGGTCAAGGGACGTTTGGACAGGTGGTCAAATGTCAGGATATGAAGAACCATGAAGTGGTTGCTGTAAAAGTGGTCAAGAATAAACAAGCTTATTTCAGTCAGAGTATGATGGAGGTCACCATCTTAGAATTGGTGCGCATCTGTCATTAAAGACTTGTTCTGGTGGTTATAGATCGCTACACTAACTGTGTTTCTCATTTTGTATTGTCCTACTGACATATCTCGTTTGATCTTCAAAACTAGCTTAACAATACATGGGATCCTGACAACAAACACCATATCCTACGTATGAAGGATACATTCATCCATCACAATCATCTTTGCTTGGTTTTCGAACTACTTTCCTCAAACTTGTACGAGTTGATCAAGCAGAACTCTTTCAGAGGCTTGAGTACGAGCTTGGTGAGAGTATTTACCAATCAGTTATTGGACGCATTGACGGTCTTGAACGAAGCCCGATTGATACATTGTGATTTGAAACCTGAAAACATCCTTCTGAACTCGTCAGTGTTCTGCTTTACCAAAAACAAGTTATGTCGATGATCGAACATTAACATTCATTGCTATACACTTGACAGCCTCTCGTCTCCTGAAATCAAAGTCATTGATTTTGGGTCAGCTTGTCATGAGCGACAAACAGTATATACATATATTCAATCTAGGTTTTACCGTTCTCCGGAAGTCATTCTAGGTAGGTTCGATTTATCATTCATTCCGAATATCGGTATAGTACCGCTGTTCACCATCATGTTTCGATCTGATCTTTCAATCTTTGTCATTCAGGATTACCCTATTCTTCTGCAATTGACATGTGGTCCTTGGGATGTATATGCGTGGAACTATTTTTGGGATTGCCACTATTTCCTGGTACATCCGAATTCAATCAAATCACACGTATTGTTGAGATGTTAGGGTAAGTGGCTCTTTGAAAATCAAAGCGATTCATCTATGATATTCAGGTTGTGTAGCTAATCATTGAATTGCTTTTGGAAATGAACTAGTGTGCCACCTACATATATGCTGGAAGTTGGGAAACAGACATCGCAGTTCTTTGATGTACTTGAAGACGATTTCAATGGTGGGAAAGTTTATAAACTGAAAAGCTTGGAGCAGTATTCAAAAGAGCACAATGTAAATGAACAACCGAGCAAGCGATATTTTCAGCAAGATAAGCTAGAGGATATCATCAGTCAGTATCCCGTCATGCGCAAAGGAATGAAGTCCGCTGATTTGGAAAAGGGTGGGTGTAATTGCGTCTTATCTTAGATCCCACCTCTGTTTGCCTCTTTATGAGAGAGGCATCTTTCGCTGATCTGAAATGGTGGTCATGTTCCCTACTGTTGAACAGAAAAACATAACCGCATTGCTTTCATCGACTTTGTGAAAGGTTTATTGAATCTCAATCCTCATCAACGCTGGACACCGCAGCAAGCCAGGTTACATCCGTTCATTCAAGGTGAACCGTTGCGAGAGCCCTATGTGCCGACCAGACCTGGATATTCAACCGGTAATTCGAGTAGCAAAAACGCCGAAACCAGTACCAAACGCCAGTCTTCATCTTCGGGTCACATCCCCATGGAGACACAATCTGCCCATCAACACATCAATAACACAAACTTGGCTAGCAACCTTGGATCAAGTCTTAACGACGCTTCCGCCAAACGTCCTTACGGTGGCCTTCCGCCAGCCCCAGCTCGCTCGGGACAGAAAGTCTACGATGCCGCAGCCTATTCTCAACTGCAGGCTCAGCAACAGGCAATCAATGCTCAAGCTGCTGCCCTTCGGCAACATCAAGCGCAGGCTGCTCAACAGAGCCAAAACCCTTATATTCTGCCACACGATACTAATCGGGCTAACGTCTCACAACAACCTTCCCTTCCGTCAACGGCACATCAGTCACAACAATCTCAGCAACATTCCTCGAGTACTGGTCATCATCTCCAACATCAATATTCATCCGGTCGACTCCCATTGTCTACAAATACTGCCGCACCAGTACATCATCATCAGCAACACCCACAACAGACCTCAAATTCAATCTCGATGCAACCATCAAATTATTACGGCTCCCGTAACAGTGGGCCTTTGCCCTCCACATCCGGATCTCTTTCAAACAATTCCTTCCTTCCACATGGTCGGGTGATGTATGATCCTCACCTGGGTAGTGGAAGACAAAGATCGGGTACTATAGACCAGATGGATCTTGTACCACCCCAATTACAAAAAGTTCAAGTCGATCTAGCCAACTATGCTGGTGCACATAGTGTAACCCCTGTACTACGAAGGGACGATCAGTATCTAGCCTGGGAGCAACGACAGCAGCAACAAGCCCTTGGTGTCAGTAGCGGTGCCGGTGGGACTAGCAATCTGAATCGGAGACCGAGTCATCGGGGCAATCCTCAACTAGATTATCTACATGAACAGGTATGTTGGCTTTAAATGTTTTCACTTGTCATTTTTTCACTTTCACCACCCTGCACTTGGATACATATAACATATCCCTCGTCGTGGATCCTTTTTCTTGATTCAATAGCATTGCACACTGGGTTGCTTGTACATGTAACATGTCGTTGAGAATGTGTCCTTTTCTCACATACACACTCTTACTGCTCGCCCTCTCCTGTTGATCGGTTGCAACATCAAACGTCGAACACTCATAAATTGGCCATCTTTCACCGCGACCCTTGAATTTCGCTTTCGCACCGCGACTTTTTTTTCTTGGGGGCGTGGGAGTGACTCAGGCTTATATCTGACAGAAAGGGATACACGAATTAATGCTTGATTCTATGTTGTGGTTGTTGTGTTTGTGATGATAAATCTGGTGATGAACTTTGAATCACAGAATACTTTCAAGAGATGATGATCAACAAACGATCTTTTTGTCGACGTGTTTTGTTTCTTTTGCTATTCATATGCAGTACAGCGAAGGAGCTCGTTCTTCAGACTCAAACATGTCTCGTCCAGTAGAATAAGACTTTGATGAGCGACTCAAACTTTACTCTCAAATTCATGCATGCACTGTTCTTTTAATCCTTATGAACACAAGTGTCACCTCAGCCACCCGAGCTTGTCATAAGTCAAAGAAACAATATAATTGATCATCTCTTTTCATCGATCCCATTCTATCTATCACACTTACTCACTATCTAGGCCGAATCCAATGAACAATCATGGACCAATCGACGACAATATAATCCAAATTCAACTTATTATACACCCAAACCAAATCCAACACCACCGGGCGCAACCAGCAATAGTTTCTCAGTTGTAGTAGATGAAAAAGTCGCTTTAGACGCTTACGATCATAGGGATGGAGGTCAAGCTATGGCTTACTTACCTATGGTACCTAAACCTTATGGAAGAGAAAAGTCTACGGGGATGGCCGCGAGTGGGAGTGGGAGCGGGATTGGAACAAGTACGGGTGGGAATGATCATTTGATGTTGAGCATTGGGAGTGGATCTGGTGGGGTTGGAAGAAGTTAAGGTTTTTTAAAGAGGTGGAAGAAGTGATTGACAATTTCAAAAAGACAAGAGCAAAAAAAAGAAATGGCTATGTATTCATAGAATCATTCATTAAATTTATGATATTTTATTTGTGTGTGTGTGTGTGTGTGTGTTTTTGTTTTGGATGTTGGGGAAGGTTTGACTGATGGATTGAATGTGATTTAATTATTGTGTGTGTATGTTTGTGTATGTTTGATTGATTGATTGTGTGCATGTGTATGCTTGCCTTGGGTCTGATTGGGTTTACATTTTGATGATTTCTTTTTTTCATGATGATGATGATGATTCTATTTCTCGCTACATACACAAATCTTTTTCAGGGTAAATCATTTGCCTCTGTTTGCCTAACGTGATGTTGTACCATTTCATGGTGTTTCTTATTCATTTTCTTTCTCCCCTGGTGGAGCTACTCAATTTGATCTACTGAAATATGAGTAATTGATAGAACGCTCTACGTGATCAGTTTTTATCCTGCTTGTTTATGGATCAAGAGACTGAAAGATGCCTCAAATCCAACCCACGACTGACAGTATTTTATGAGTAGATTCAAGAGCTTCCAAAGAAAAGTTTTCATGAAGGATGATCTCCCGTCTTAAAAGATGACTCCAACTAAAGATTGCATGATATCAACACAAACATTTATGTATATTCAATGGTCTGAACACCAATTTTGAACATTCAACCCTTTTCTAATAATTACATCCACCAGGCCCACAACCCTTCCAGCATTCACGAGCCCAGCAGGCAGCGTGACTGTTGCAGAAGTATGAGCCACATTTCGCTTCGCGCAGGTGGTCTGTTATCATCATCTTCAAGTTTCGTACTCAATGGTCTGATTCTTGAAAATCCCATCACTCCTTCTGCATCTTCTACAATTTCACAAATTATTGGTATGATTGACATACTTGAAAGTAAGGTTGATAAAACTCCTTTTTTTTTCATTGGATACCTATCATTTTAACACCTTATATTGAACTAGAGTGAAGAATTTACAAGGTAATTTAAATTGATCAGTTGTCTTCTATCCAATCTCTGTCAAAATTTCAATAAGACTGACCAGAAGAAACTTCACTATTGATTGATTCAAAGGACAATATGTACTGGATAAGGGGTAAAAATGGCTTTAGAAGCTTTGAATATTAGTTAAAATCCACAGATCTCAGTCTTTGATCAAGGGCGAGCTTTGAAAGAAAAAAAGGGGATGATTGCTCACGGTGACATTGTGGATTGCGTTTGGTATGCCCGCAAAAACAGTGTGAGTATAGTTTAGGTTGCTTTGTAGCTGGTTGGGTCAACTATCTGTTCTATATACTGAAGAATGAAACGCTTAGCATTCAGCACCTTTCAATGGATATGTGCTCTTACACCCAAGCCTGTGTTCTGTCACGAGGAGATGATCATATCAACATAGACTCACAATGAAAGCTTGGTGAATGTCAAAAATGAACGTCGATGATTTATAAGATATGGTAATATATAGATCTTGAATGTGATCTGATTCAGCAAAAAAAAATAGATCAAGTTGAGGAATTGATGGCAGTGAGTTATCAGCGTCAACTGGCCGAGCGCATTCATATCAAAACTTGGTGCTCCGTGAAGTTCTGAAACCTTTGCTTGAGATCAATTCCTTGGTGACTTTGGAGTCTGGAAGGCTGAAAAGTTCATCTTACTAGATTACTACTAGTTCACAATCAGATGTTAATCTGAGTCTTTGCAGTATCAATTATTGGATTAAATCGATTTCCCTCTTGCACTCTGAGGCATGACAGCTATCCCAAGGCTGAAAGACACAACCGAGCAGCATATATGATGTACCGTGTATTAAATGTTTTAAGGAAAGTTTTACCGAAACCGTAAAAGGTTCATACACTCAAGTACAGAATTCAGAGTAAGTGAGGG
>KZ136367.1:0-17444 GCA_002157035.1 Melampsora medusae f. sp. deltoidis
GTTCCAAAAAAAGAACACAACCTACAGTTCAAAATGGTCAACATCCCAAGAGAGAAAATCAATAGAAATTAAAAACTGCATCCATCGAAAAATGCAAAAATAAAAAATTAAATCAAATCAAAAACCTGCCAAATGCTCGATTGGGCTTATGTTTGATGGATGTAGTCAAGCTATACGAACTACGTTCGCAGCGTACTCAGAAGTTCCTCTTACCAAGAAATGTAATGAAAATGTAAAATTTATATTTTGAATATTCAGAGCGGTCAAACGAGTTACACGATGATTATGTACAATTGCTGCTCGAGTTAGATAAAAAATGGATGGCCGAAACGTACCGTCTATGTTTATGTTTGATCGGTGGATCATAAAGACTATGGACGTTTTCCGGATCCACCGATCTTTGTTTGTGGAACAACCGGTGTAATTATATCACAATTACATTGCTTTTGGACCGTAGTGTAAGGACGAGAATGGCGAGTAGACACAAGGTTGTGCCAGTGGCAATGGCGTATGAGTAATCCTCCTTCTTGGATTTCCGGAATGCCGTTCCCTTGGTCGACTGCTGCGACCCAACCCTGACCAAGCCTGTTCAAGCCTGTTCCAGCTTCTCACGCCGCAAGGATCTTCGCAATATCACCCTTACGGTGATCACCATGAGGAGTCAACCGCATCACCCATCGTTGACGATGATGTCCAGAGACTCAAGATCTTCGAAGCCCAAACAATGTGGCAACATCGTGTCTTATAATCTTTATCTGGATGCAAATATTTTTGTGATGCTGCAAATCAACCTTCAGCAAATCTAGACCAACAAGATAAAATACGCCTGAAAATCCAGAGTGTTCTTGGATTCAGCACACATTCCTTTGGGTCCATACAATCGAGGATGAAGGGGGAATACTTTGTTAAGCTTGGCCTCCCGTAAGGGTTTTAGCTCTTGTCCAAACTTAACTAAGTCCCAACGCTGGACCTCACCACCAACTCCACTATCTTGACCAAAGTTTGAGCCAAGCACCAAACTTCCAAATCTCAAGGAAGGCCTGTACAGTCCAAGCATGCTTAAGCTGCTACAGAAGGACGTAACCATCATGATTTCTGGCAACGTTTCCTGAAAGCGTCACAGAGTTGACTGCCCGTTAATCAAAGGGGTATGAGGGTGTGTAGCATCTCTCATGAAGAACAAAATACCAGAAGCTCGCGAAATCCTACGTACGGTGAGGAATTGAGGAGGAGGTCCAAAAACCCACATAAGGGTACTTAAGATTTCTGGAGCTCACACACGCCAGAAAACGCGAGTCCCCCATATAAGCCCCTCTCTGCGAGGGCGCGACGAACGCGCAAGGTTATAATTATTGATATATGTAACAGAAAAAAGTAACATAGGTTTTAAAGAAGAACGAAACCAACCGACCAAAAAAAAGCAAAGATACAACGTAAAGAGATCAAACCAAAAGGTATATCAACGGAAATCCAAAACTTTGAGATTTCATTCAAAAGATTCATTCCTTTCTTCGACTTTAAGAAAGAAGAAACCCCCTCCGCCCCACTAAAATCTCCTCAAGTAGTAGTAGTAGTATCTCTTGAATGATATCTCAAAGACTTTTTAGAAAACTTACAAAAAACATTGTCCAAGATTATTGCCTCTCAAGTTGCTCGATTTTTGGCATCCTTTGATGTTTGGTTATGTATGTAGGGCGAAAA
Organism: Melampsora medusae f. sp. deltoidis; assembly: GCA_002157035.1. Classification (NCBI taxonomy): domain Eukaryota; kingdom Fungi; phylum Basidiomycota; class Pucciniomycetes; order Pucciniales; family Melampsoraceae; genus Melampsora; species Melampsora medusae. The sequence continues at coordinate 1,702 of KZ136367.1, forward strand.
GAATCCGATCAAGTTTCGTTTCACATTCATTCTTCACTGGATTTGAGCATTCCCATTTATCCTTGAAAAAGCTCTAATCATCTAGTTATATAAGATAATATAATATAACCCCACACGACGAAAAGACAAGAATCATAACAAACCAAAAGAAGAAAGAAACAAAAAAACTCATTCAAGATCAATGAATTCCATTCCTACATCCTTCCTTGTTCTTTTCGGGCAAGAAATCTTGGAAATCAAACTTACTTCTTCTTCAGCCGACCGTTCAGCTTCCAAAATACTTCTCATCCTATTAACTCTCCATTTCGTACACCTAAAACAAACCCCCCCCGCCGACACCCAAACCGCCAAGAAGAATCAATAAGATCCCCCCGACCAACCAAAGAAATAGAACAGAAACGAAAAAGAGAAAAATCAAAACGAACTTCATAAAGTTCCACCGACCCGCCGTAAGTCCAAACAAACTTGAATTCTGTCTCTGAAGATCCTTATGTTTCCCAGTAGAGCCATAGATCTGTCGCCCACGATCTCCCGTCGAAGCCGAAGAAGAAGTGGAGATCGAAGAGATCTTAGACAAGAACCGATGACTATGGTTTGCAAGGATCTCAGATCGGTTCTTAATCACCGGAGAATAATATCGTCCAGCAATACAATCAAAATAAACTAAATGAGATTTCCCAACGGGCGTAAGTTGTCGAAACTTATAACCTTTAGGAGGAACAGGTAAATATTCAAAACTCGTATCAGTTGAATCATCTGGTATGTTGGGTATGACCGGTTCGATTGTGAAAGGTTTGGGATTTTTTGAAGTCGATTTATCATCATCATCATCATCGATGACTAAAACGATTGGAGAGTTCGGCGGTGGTGGTTTCATTGAAGCTTTAGTAATCGGAGGAGAGATGGCGACTAAATCATACACTTTTCCAATGGTCACTAATGTTTCTTCAATCTCATCTCGATAAATTCCATCGATTTTTAAAAAATACGCTTTATCTTTCGAATCAATATAATGCAATTTTTTAGACGAATCTTGAGAATGATTCAATAATTCGGTCGGTAAATCATCTTCAATCGTATTTAACCTAACTGTATCATAAATCCATATCTTCTCAGCACCCCACCAAACCGTTTGATACCATTTCTCAGGTGTTTTATCAACCGAAAATCCATTTCCATCTCCATTTACAGAATCAACTTGAGGTTTAATACTCATAGGTCTTCTGATCAATTCTTCCGAATCTTCATCACCTTCATCAGGATGTAAATCATAAGGATCACAAGTACACCAAGACTCTTCTAGATTCGCCGCGATTTGTAAAGCTAATAAAAAACTAATTCTTGCAGTTTCAATTGAAGTAAAACTATTTAATTTAGGTCGATTTCTGGAATGGGATCTTCTTTCTAATAAGAACTTAGTTAAGTTAAATGAATTTGGATTCAAGTTTGTATTAAATTTTTCTGAAATATTCATCGGTTGAAATAACCAAGGTAATAATGATGATTCTTCTCGTTTAATCACTTCTTCTAATCCTAATAATCGGATCTTCCATAAAAACTTTTGGGTAGATTTGATTTTTGAAAATGATGAAGATGAAGTAGTACCTTTAGAAAGATCAACTTTAAGTCGTTTGTTATTAGGTCTTTTAACAATCAATTTATTCGGATTGATTAATGATTCATTTGATTTCCTATTCGAATTTTTCTTTAATTTCTTATGGGGAGCTTTCTCATCTTCATCTTCATCGTCATCATCAATGGTAATACAAGCTTGACTTTCCAAGACCATTTCTTCACATAACCCAGGCCAATACTTCGTTCCTAAATCAAACCCTTCTTTCTTATCCTGCTTTGTATCAGAAGTTTGATTTCCAATCGACAAACCTTCAATATTACACCAAACTAATTCATATTCCCTAAAATTCGATCGATCCGTCCTCAGATCTCTCTTCAAATCACGTGATAAATAAGGTCCAAGATAATTAAGTTGGGTTTGATCAGTTGAATTGAATTCAGATGAATCATTCGAAGGAGGGATCGCAGGTGGTTCAGAAGAAGATCGATATCCAACCACTCTTGATTTTTTAAAAGGACGTTTTCTAACGATTTCTTGTGATGAATTTTCAGGAGAAGTGAATCGTTCATGATTAGTGGTAGGTCCTCGGGTGGCTTTCCGTTTCGGATTCGAGGCTCTTGATCTTTGTTGTTGTTGTTGTTGTTGTTGTTGTGAAGGATGGGGGAGATTCGAGATGGATTCTGTTTGGCTTTTCGTTCCTGCACAGTATTTGCATTGACAGGTGAGAGTTGAATTTGAGGAAGCAAGCCATTGAAGATGTGGTAAAAACTCATTGGCTGTTCGAAATTTCCGGACATGACTGGATCCTACAACATCCAACCGGTGTGGTGAGTAAGAGTCAATCAAGTTAAATCCAATGTAAGGAATTGTAGGTTTTCAAAAGAACTAACCAAAAAGATACTGATCCTGAAGTGATCCCTTAATATAATTGAAAAGTTGATAATTCTCCGGAAAGTTGGTCAACTTCCAATCCTCTTTTTTCGTACCTTATAAAGAATCAAAACCCAAGAAAGATAAGCAACTTGAAGAATAAAAAAAAATCATCAAATTCGGCATCCATACATTTCATTAATCCTAAAGAATCAGCTAAACCTTTACCCAAGATAGATAACCATTTAGAAGATATTTTTGAATTTGAATCAATAGATTCCCAAGAAGTAGAAGATTTGATTGAAGCAGGACAAGGCCCGATGGTGGGCCAGGTGGAGTGAGTAGCATCTGAGTTTGTACAAGTGATTTGATGTGGACCATTTGAGTTTGATGGATGATAAGTGATTTTGAAGTTGGATTGAGTTGAAGATGAAGAAGATGAAGATGAAGAAGTAGATTGATTTGAGATTTCTTGATTCATTTCCTAATATTGATTGATTGATTGATTGATTGATTGATGGATTGATTGATTGATGGATGATGGATGATTGATGGATTGATTGATTGAATGATGATGGATGATTGAAGTTGGAAGTTGATTGGTGATGAGCTGTGATGAGTTGATCAAATTGAAATTGAAATTCTTCATGCTGACCTAATACTAAATACTAAATACTAAATACTAAATACTACATAGTTATTAGTGAGACTGACAGTCAAACCACCTCTCATCAATCAATCACATGTATGTATCATAAATCCAGTACAACTCTTTCACCCAATCCATCTATATACTACAAACTCATTCACAAAACAAATCTCAATCCAATCATCAATCATCAATTTATCCGATTTCTTCCTTCATTACAATCACATCCACCAAAAAAAACAATCATTCATCTCGATATAAATACAAACACAAGTTATCATCAATCATCAAACCAAAATATCCTCAAATGAAAACCAAAAAGAAATTGATTATACAACATTATAATAAGAATAAGTAAGTAATATGTAACAACTAATAAAAATGAACACCTTTTTCTCTGTCTCTCTCTCTCTCTCAAAAGAAAAGATAAACAATGCCATGAAAAGAAATCAGTGTATGATGAGCCGAAAAAAAAAGAAACAGAAAATATAAGTATATATATATATATAACTTAGAAAAAGATCCATTCGATCAATCAATCAATTCTGCAAAATAAGTATCCAAAGCCATCTTCTATCTATCGGTAAGAAAAAAAAACATGATGATCACATTTTCTCCACAAAAAAAAGAAAAAGAAAGAAAGGTAATACACAAAGAAATAGGCCTCGAAAAAAAAAACGATGTCTTGCTGAATTATATATATCTGTATATAGGTACCATTGAACAGATTTACATTCGTGTCAACTTCTTCAATCCTGCGATCTTCTTTCTAACCACGTCTCCCTATCAAACCAAATCAAAATCTTACATTAATCTCAAGTACACCCACACAAACACACTTTCTTTCACACAATCCAAAGAATTCACCACTTACGAAAACACAAAAGGTATGCACTCCTAGCCTAAACCGATTCAAACAAACAAATCCTCGTCAAAAAAATCCTCCCACCATCCAAAGTGAAAAGATTCGTCGTGAGAAAAAAAATCATGATCTTTACACACCTTCACTGCATTCTCATCCGTTTTGCTAACCCTACTATCTCCAATATTATACCAATCCTTCTGAGACCTAACAAAAGCCGTATCTACAAACCCACCCTCCAAAGAGATCAACCAGCATGCTCCAAGGGGGAAAACAAAAGCCAGACAAAATCACTTACAATGTCCACTACTCAAGCTACCGAAATGATTACAAACAGCATAAAGATCATAAACAGAACTAGGACCCGAATGATGATGATTTTTAGATGAAGGTTTCTTATAATGATGATTAGATGAAGATTCCAATGGGGCCGGAAGATAATTAGTTAAATCTAATCCGTATAATGGATACTGAACAAAGGCTTCAAGTTTATCTGAAAAGGGTCCTTTGAATGAAAACCTCTTTAAATGAATCAATAAGATCGGTGGTAATCTCGCGATCGAGAGTCGTTTGGTGGCTTTTCTTCTGGTTTTACATTTCGGACAATTCCTTGGGTGTGGAAGAAAATAGAAGCAAAGGTTTTTGAATTTCGGATTCGGATTGGGGGATTGGTTGGGGAAGGCTTTAGCTTACCATGCATCATCTTTTTCCATAATCTCTTCTTTTAGAAATGCATCCAAACATTGCGTTAAACTTACTTTACTCATTCCTCTTCCAGTCGGAATAGGTAAAGAGAGATACATAAATGTATTATATGTTGTGGATGTCTACAAAATTCAAAAATCATCAGTCAGTCTCAACATGCAGAACCTTCCATGACGTGAAAGAATAACACAGAAGTCAACACGACGAACCGTTCCACAGGTCAAACACTGTAATCGACTCCGATATTGACCCTGAAACAATTCCACAATCACACTATTATCTCGTCTTTTGTAGATTTCCCATTCTCGAGCAGAAGCAAGTTGAGTAGGTAACGCTTCTAATTCAGCTTCTCTTGCCGCACTCATCTCAATAGGTGGTGGTTTATGTGTCACTAAATTCAAATCTTCATGTAATCCATCTAAAAGGAATCCTAAAAACTCTTGTGCATCATGTTGATCTGATCCTCTAAACTGTGGTGCAAATCTACAAATCGCTTCCTGCCAATCAACGTGATTGAATTAGGGTCAGTTAGCCTATTATGAGTTCACACGGTTCAAGTCGGAATTTCATTCACCCTAAATGTGTGAGGCGCCACAAACGCATACCCACCCTCCCACATCGTTTTGACCAAGTCTGCAGTAGTTTCAGCCAGAGCGCCTTTCGTACCTAATGGGTTGACTCGATTAATGCACCTTTTATAAGATCCATCTAAGAAGCAAAGTATCAACCAAGGATCAGGGATCACATCACGATCGCGAACATATCAAGCACGCAGTCCAAAAAAAGGCTCAGGTAGTGATCAGCGCAAAAACAGACTGTACAAACCTTTGAAAAACCTAGCCAGTGGAATCGTAGCACTGATACATTGTAATGTTGAATTCATATAACATGTGTTTCCAAGATTCTTCAGGCCGGTGGTACCGATATGAACATCTTCAAAGCTTGAATTAAAATAAATTTCAGCAGGTCCATGAGTACCCGGGGAGTAGGGAGTAACGGGTGGTGTACCCCGAACTTTCAATCCTTGATCCACACCCAAATTAGATGCATAGGCTGGTAAGTTATAATAATTTGGTAGTCCTCCTCCAGGTGCAAGTGCAGGTGGAGGAGGTTGAGGTGGACGTCCCATAATCAAATTAGGATCAGGTCCGGAACGTGAAGGATTGAAATGTGGGTATTGGATTGGAGGTCGAAGTGTATCAGGAATATAACCATTGTAATGAGGTTCTGTGGGTCGGTAGCCAGGGTATGCAGGCGTATGTGAGCCATAAAGAGGTGGCTGTGAAGGCACAGACGGAATGTGATAACCAGTGGAAGGCAGGTGCATTGGAGCGTTGGTTGAATAAGGTGTGGAAGCAGAGTCGGGAGGAATAGAGGAAAGGGGAGTGTCGTAGGAGGGCTGTGAGGTCTTGCGTTGTAAAGTTTGTTCGGGTAGAGTGATGGGTGAACTAACACCTATAGGACTCTGGTAGCCATTGGATAGATATGGACCGTTTGGATGCCTTGGATTGAGATAATTCGATGGACCGCTTCCGTTGATAGAGTGGAGGGAAGGTGTTGAATTTGAGCTACCCAAAGCCGGTCGGGTGAGGTCAGCCACGGAGCGTACGATGGGATCGGGTGGATTTATGGGACTATCCCCTTGCAGAAGTGCGACCCGCCGTCGCGCTCGCTTAACATCGGAAGTGCCATCCGTAAGACCACTTCCATCGGTGGAATGAGTATGAGAATTGTCATTGACATGCCTGAAGATGATCGGTGTACCGTTCATGGATGAATGTGTCAAGCTTGTCCGAGGCCCAGGAGCCGGTGAAGAACCCTTGCCAACTATTCCACTCTGACCAGCAACCTTTGTCCAACCCTCAAGTCCCCCACTAAGTAACATGGGTGGATGCTTGAGACGCTTCACATATGCTTGCTTATGAATAGCCGAGTATAAGATCAAAATGAGTTTGGCCGCAACGTCCGTTGGATTTTTTGAATGCATCAAGTTGGGATCTGAAGGAAGTTGAATCGATCGTTTGTCGTATAAGATGACATACTCAAACTCTTGACGTCGTTCGAAAAGCCTTTGTTCCCTTGGAGGTGAGATCACTAAGGATTCTTCAATATCGGTAGAGCTCAGGCCGATACCGCTGTTCTTGGTCAAGACAATGGGTTCGATGCAAACCACATCGTTTGATTTGATCCGACAAGCTTCAAAGTCTTCACGATTTCGAATATCTAAGAACAGGACGCTAGTCTCTAACCCAGCAGCACCCATCTTTCGGAAGTAATCCACCAAGACTGCCGGGAGGATCTCGTTGCTACCAGAAGGAAGGGAGGGCGGCGGTTCTTGGTTTTGAGACACAAACGTTCTAGTATGTTTTTTAGGTGAAGAGTGAGGAGAGTTGTGATTTGAAAGGTGGCCAGGTACAGAGCGAGGTAGAACATTCTTGATGGCGTGTGATCGGTGAAGGATTGGAGGTGTCTGGGATCGATTGCTCTGATCTGTATCAAAATTTGGGTAGGGTGGAGGTGGACTGGTACCAGACTGAGAGTCGAGATCTGTATTGAGTGTAAGGTTAGCTCCAAGAGAGGTGTCATTGACTAGCTTGTCGCTAGAAAGCTTCGATTGAGTAGGTGAATCATAATTAGGTAGAGAGAATGGCTCAGGTGGTGGTGGTAAGGAGTTGTTAGATGATCTAGGCATGCCGCTTGGTACATTCGGCATATCCGGAAAGGATGGTAGTCCATTACTCATAGGATCATCGATTTGTAAATTCTCTAGTTTGGGAAAAGCTTGGTCGAATTCTGCGGGAGAGCGTAGTGATCGCAAAGTTTTTTCGAGCAAGTTGATATCCATTGTCATGTCTTCAGGGACCCTATCAGAGGGTGAATGTGAATCACTGGATGGTTGACCATCGACTGTGAGCTCAGGAGGGGCTGATCCGGAACGTATTGTAGATTGAGATTCAAGGGCTGTATTGATGAAATTAGCTCTAGTGGTGAGACCGTTCTGTCTAGGTGGGACGGGTAGTGGCCTTCGACCACCTGATGAAGAGTATGAAGGTGAAAGAATGTGATCTTCGTTTGGTGATGGACTAGTGGGAGATTGAGGACTGGCAGCACCAGCCAAACCTGCTGCTTCTAGGCTCTTGATTCGTGATGAGATACCACCAGAGATGGGACGAGACTTATAATTAGAAGATTGCTGACGTTCAATGACGTCGGCAAGTTGCCTAGCCCTTGTTGTAGAAGCAAGCACTTTAGGAGCCACTTCTGATCACATCAATTCGTTCGAAAGGTTGCAGTCAAACACAGAAAATCGACCGTAAGCCAACGCTACTAGAACAGAGACCAATAGGGGCTGAAAATAACGTACTCACCCTGATAGATTCGATAGCTTGCTGGATGATTTTTCAATGACTTAAAGCCTGGATGATTGAGTATGACCTGTAAGATCCTGGGAAAGAAACATTCAAGAAACGTGAGCATGATGGATCCAATAAGGTCAAGTCAAAGTTCCGTTACACGCCTAAGAAGGCTGGTATAGGTAATTCAAACAAGACTGGTAGGTATTCTCTAGACTGACCCAGCAGCTTTGAAGTACTCTACATATGCCAACTCTGTGGCCTGTTGATGATCTGCTTCTACAGCCGCCTGATAAACCTCATTAGCGAGTCTGACCCATTGAAGTATAGGTAGCTTTGGATCTGGATGAACTAATGCTTTTGTCTTGAGAGTGGTAAGAGGCAGACCGACTAGAGATGATGCTGAGGAAGTGATAGGCATGATGGTGATTTGAAAGTGGGCTGAGTTTGTAGACTTGGACTGAGACTATCGATGAAACTCAGATCGATATCGTTGAGAATGGTTGTTTTTTTTGGTGAATATCAGATTGAAGATTGAAGTTGATTTGTTGAGAATGAGATTAGTTGAGGATGAAGTATTAAAGTGAAGTGGTGATTTGAATCGGAAGAAAGAGTCAAGACTTGACTCAAGCACTTTAAAGTTTGATGATGATTCAAATCAGGCGGTGGAATTCATGGGTTTTACTTTACGATTTACAAAACAAATCATGGGATTCATCAGGTATCACTCGAAATCGTCTGACAGCGCTTATTTCCGAAAAATGCATCATCCATCCATAGATTTTACTACCTGCGTTGGGCTTGTTACATATTTGATCACATCACACTTCATTGATAAGAGTCAAAAATACCGCACACTGGGGAGGGACTTGGCGTTTGAGGCCTTTCTTTGACCTCAGACTGAAACTCTTGGTGCAGACCTAGACGTATGGAAAGATCTTGTGGAATTGCCCTCTGGGATTTGTATATTAGGCTCATGTTCTTTACCATGATGCATCTACAATGCACTTCAAAAGTCTCTGGACATCTGGACTATGTTTTTCACTTAAACCTGAATGTAATCTCAGAGGTTTGTGAGATGAAAATGATATGATGGTAGTGAAATTGTCTCATATGAATACTCAACAACCTCAACATCAGGGTAAAAGAAGATTAAAATACATTCAGAAAAATTGTTTGATAACTCTCAAGAGCACAGTTGGCCTTGCACAGACTGTTGGTTTCATTTGTCAAGGGGATAGGCAAGCACCTTCCTGCTTCCATTCCCTGCTTCCATTGATTGCCATAGAGTGCAATTATGGGAGAACATGAACCATGGCATTGTCAGCACAGGATGTTTTACCTGTTCTCATGTTATTACTCTGAGTCACATGTTTGTTAGATCTCAAGATATTCTTGCACTGGAATTTGTGATCTGCTGGTTTGGTGCTACCTCTTGGAATAAAATTCATGTCAACTTTTGTATCCTAGAATCTCCCTTTTAGCCTCTTGTTTAAGGACTTGGTGAATTTTGGGAGGATCAAGGTAGACCTTGCATATATTCAGCAGGAAGTCTAATTCCATTTTCATACTTCTACAGATATTCTTTTCATTCAAATGAGTCAATTTCTTCTGGTGATTTCATGAACTTCAGAGGATACCACTCAACCGTTTCAAACATGAATCAGTGAAACAAACTACATTGATTATCAGTCACGACTTTATTTTGTATTGAAAGTTTGATTGGAATTGATGAGAGCTGGATTTTGATGAAATCTCCTGCAGGGTATAAAAGACCTACTGAGCCTGGATTGCAATACATCAAAGATTTTATAAACTCAGATGAAGTCATTCCTTTCTCCAAACATATGACATTGATGGCCCTGCATTGTCAAATCAATAATATATGGTTTGAAATCTGAAAAATGGACAATTTTCAAGGAAGGCAGGCAACACTGCTAACAATTGAGCCTGAGGTTATGATTTTTTGCTGCCTTATTTGAGATTGGTACATAGTTTGACAGGAAGGTGGCAAAAATGTATTGATTTGAAGGGAAGCGACTTCTCATGATCCAAGATGTTCATGGGGTCAAGAAGGATTCCTTCCAATATGAATGAGTTCAATGCTCAAGAGAATGAAAGTCTCGAACTTTTCTTCCCGAAAGGCATTTTTCCAGATCAGGCCTGACAGCCAAGGAATGTCTCATTGTGGGGGCTGGGCCATTGGGCAAGTGAAGCTTAATGGGGTGATGCAGCCAAGATAAAGCTGCTCCTATTATGTAAGACTCCTCTTTCTTTCATCAAGCTAGTACTCCCTTTCCCAAAGCAAAGGATTTTGACGTTCAATCTGAAGCAAAAAAGGTCAGAGGGAAATTGAATGATCATCGATGATGTCATCATATCATGTGACATATGGTACAACGTCAAAGATCATGGTATTGTTACTTGTATAGTATGGGTGGAAGCTAAAACTAGTCCTCAGACTTGCTTGGTGCTTGCTTGAATCTGTAGTCTTCCCCCCAGGCTTGAATTCTTGGATTTTAAAACAGTCTGGAACCAAGCGAGAAGATTGTGAATAACTTTGCACATGGTTGTTGATAGTCTTTAGTAGCTCAACATGATGATTTTGAGTCGGGTAGGATGAAGTTTGAGGGTCAACGTCTGCCGTTGATTTTGGTGGTGGTCCTCAAGGAATGTTTGAAAGGTGCTCAAAAGTAGTGCAGCTCTGAGAAGTTTATCATAAGAGGATGTATGCGTTGGGGAGAGTGAACTTGTTATGATGATTTGTGTGACAGTGTATTGGTTAAGTCAGGTTCTATAGAATTGTAACAAGATGTATGCATCACAATCACTTTCATTGTTCTTCATTCGATTCATTTCTTATCAATCCTCACTTTTATCTCAACTCAAATCAGAAAATGGGAGGTAAGCTTAACCCATTTGCTTTCTTGAATCGAAACCTTCACTCATGGCCCATCGTTTCGTTTCAGGTCATTCTGTCTTGCCGCTCGAACTTCCAAAGTTTGAAGTCCCGAAAGTCGCCTTCAAAATCATCAACCCACCTGATCAGTCTACCTCTTCACACTCAGGCAACACGACTTCTGACAACCTCAAGAAGAACCTTCAATCTTACGGCTATAACTCTTCTTCTTTCTGGGTGGTTCGTTTGTCTTCCCCGGCAATTCTCATCTCTGACGATCATACCGACTTCACGTCTCTTTGATTTTACTTTGGTATAGCCTCCCGGATCTTACATTCGATGGGTCCAGCCAGCTGAAGCTGAACTTGAGAACCGATGTGAATATGATATGGACGAGCAAGGTATGCATTCATCAATACTATTTAGATCTCATTACTATTTTCATTCCAGACTTATCAGATTTTCTGCAGATCACGAATGGCTAACAGCCCTCAATGCCGACCGAAAGCGTCTTGGTTTTGATCAGATCCCATTCGAGTTCTTCGAGATCGTCATGGACCGGCTGGAGAAAGAATGGTTTCAACTCGTTCGACTACCTTCACTCTCCTGACCTGATGATTCGATTGACTCATATTCAATCATCTTCCTACCTTTCACCCAGAATCGCAAGTTGATCAAACCGGACGCGAATTCAATTCCAACTGAAGACAGTCGTTGTGCGATTTGTGAAGATGGTGATACTGAAAATAGCAACGCGATCGTCTTCTGTGATGGCTGTAACTTGGCTGTGCATCAAGACTGCTATGGGATCCCTTACATTCCGGAAGGACAATGGCTGTGTCGGAAATGTACCGTATCGCCTGATCGACCTGTCGTTCGTAGATTTCTCGCAAACGACCTCTGCAGTCTTCTTCAGCACCCACTGATGCCAAGTCTATCATTTTCATCTTAGACATGCGCGTTGTGCCCAAATTCATATGGCGCGTTCAAACTAACCGCTGAAAACGAATGGGCACATCTTATCTGTGCAATTCATATTCCTGAAACTGGCGTGGGAAATGCAATGTACATGGAACCTATCGATGGAGTGCACAACATTCCAAAGCAGCGGTGGAAGCTCGTGAGTCTGGGCCTTACACTTATTCGATGCATACTCTTCCAGCGAGGTACAAAATCGGGATCACCTCGTGGGACTCGCTCGAAGTCTTTGAATTGACCTTTCATGTCTTTCGACGCACCATATCATCATTTGTGCAACAGAAATGTTATGTCTGCAAACAGACTACAGGAGCATGCATTCAATGCTCGAGTCGCAATTGTTTTGTGGCTTACCACGTAACTTGTGCCCAGGAATCCGGGTTATATCTTAAGATGAAGCCTTCTGCGCCAGTCCCAACCACTACAACCTCCAACGGACTCGCCGACTCCCCACCAAACTCGGCTCAGACCGCTGGAGGTCCAGCCGCGGGCGAAGGTCCTGCTCACACTCGCAGTTTTTGTGACAAACATACTCCTGTGAGCTTTATTGGTCTATCTTTATATTCTTACTTTCACCTCAAAGATCAACATCATGGCGTCACTAAGCTCATGTGCTTTTGGTGGCTTTCCCTGGCACAGAAAGGACACATTGAGACTCTGCAAGGCGCCGCGCAGATCAGATGCGCAGCCTTGAAAAAAGAGGCTCATGACCAGACTAAAGAGGAAAACGCAGAAGATGGGCCTTCAATGGATTATCTCTTGACCTTGACGCCAAAGAAATTTACTTCGATCGATGATTTACGCGCGCTGAAACAGTTGGCAACTGGGTCACAATCGTATAAGTCTGCACGAGCGTACAGAAAAACATATTCTAGTGGCCCACCACTTGTACCGGAGTACATATTTCAAAGAGTGGTTGAATATTGTAACAAGCTAAGATGCCAATACAAAAAAGCGGTCATCACCTTGGTATGCAGGTATTGGAGCTTGAAACGAGAAGCTAGGAGAGGCGCCCCACTTCTGAAAAGGCTTCATGTAGAGGTAATTATAATTCCCGTCATGCTATATTCAGTCGGATCGGGCGATGTTTTAAGACTAACCTTTTTTGCAACCTTTGTGCCGCGTCACCGCCTTCTAGCCATGGACAGCCGCGAATCCAACTAGCCCACAGGATGAAGCAGACCGGCGGCGGAAATATGACCTACTCGTGCGCATTCGCCAAGATTTGCAACACGTCAAGAATCTCGTCAGTGTAGTATGTAAACGCGAGAAGGTGAAGGTGATGAGGGCCGAATTGCAAAAGGAGGTTTTAGAGAAGAGTCTTTATCCTCAATACCCGAGCATGCACAGGGCACTGAGCGCAGCTATCGAGTAGGTTTATCGCTATCTCCTCTTCAGGCGAATGCTTACTTGTGCTTCATGATCTTGATGTTGGCGCTCGCTAGTGCTGATAAGCAAAAATACTTCTTGAATCCCGTCGCGCCGACTGATGTACCCGATTATCACGATATCATAAAGAAACCGATGGATTGGACTACCATCAGAAATCGACTTGATCAATACCAATATGCATCTATACCGGATTTTATTGTTAGTACCTCTCTTACTTAAAATCGATCATCTCACCTTCCTTGTTTTTCAAGAATACAACTGAGATTGACTGACTCCAATTCTCGAACAGGCGGATCTCCAGCTCCCTATCACGAACTCCAAGATCTATAATAAACCGACAACAACTTATCACAAGGCCGCTCTTCGAGTTGAACGGGTGCTGCAGCCCATCATAGCCGAATTATCAGCATACCAACATCTGTCTCCCATCCCAACTTCAAGCGATAGCCGTTTTCCAGACTCGCTACAGACACTGCATTTTCTCCAGTTCCCTCTCCTCTTTACACCTGAAACACTACAATCGTTGATTGGCTCGGGGCAAGGGCACCCGTGCGTGCCTTCTCCTAAGAGAACTTACGAAGAACTTCTCGAGGGTAGAAATGCTAAGCGGGAGAAGCGCGAAAAGGCTGCTCTAATAAAGCAAGCTGCTATTATCGCTGCACCTCCTTCTCGATGTGTGCCGAAGAAGCCAGCGCGACTCAATCTTGGCACTTCTACTGCTGACCAGTCGGATAGTGGCAATAAGGTAGCCGCGGTCGAATCATCCTCAAAGACCAGCATAACTACACCTTTAGTACCGACCATTGACACCACGAAAGCGTCAAAAGGCAAGCCGAATGCACGCTCGCGTAAAAATTCGAAAGCTTCATCCGGAATGGCAGGCGCATCTCGACGAACCTCAGTTGTGTGTGAAACATCTAGTCGCACACCGACGACTCCCGGCAGCGGCTCAAAGCCCGCGACCAAGAGACGTCGGCGATCATCCGCTGACACTGCGGCTCCTGTCGCCAAGAGGCCACCTCCCCGGGTCAAGCCTCCTGAGCAAGTGGCACAAGAGGCTGCGATAGATGCGCACTATCCTGATGCTACTCCAGGTCAGAGACGCTCATTGAAACTTCGTGCTCTGCACGCAGTTAGGATAGCAGACCGGGAAAAGAACATGAGTGAAGCAGAAAAAGCCAAACGACACCGGTTACGCCAGTACATTCGGGACAGGCGTGAATCCGAACGGGCTCAGCAAGGCGCGCCACCATTCCTGATTGGCATAGCCGACGAAGATCTTGGAGGCTGTCTACCGAAGGTCTCTCCAAATGTGGGTCAAGGAGCGAAGGGGAGCGAGATGACACCGGCTATTGATGAAGAATTTGCCGACTGGGATGATGAACAACTGGCCGCCATCGTCGCAACTGACCAAGCTGACTTGGAAATCAGTCAACGGATATTTCAGGAAGCTGAACAAGCCCAACGAGAAGAAGAACAAGCTCGAGCTGCTCCTGCACCCCAAACTGATCTCTCACTATACCCGCAAACCCAATACGGAATGGAGGCTTTACATCCATCGATGACCGAAAACACTTGGGCGGATGCGCAATGGAAATATACCACAGGACTTGATTCTCTAGATCCTATGCAACCGGTACACTTCTCACCTTATGAAACCTATGATACTGCCCAATTTGACATGGGTCAGCCCGGCTCCTCAAATCCTGCAATGCATCTTGAAGCTGAACCGACTGAGGCAGAGAAAATGCAACAACTTGAACTCTGGGCACAAACTTATTATCGTCGCTGGATGGAAGCAGATCAACAGCAACGGGTTATTGAAGATGTTAGACCTGAGAGTATGGTCGTCGAAGAGACTGAAGATAACCGGATGTTGATGATGAGTAGCGCTGCCCAGGAAGAAGAAGATATAGCTCGGGCGGCCAGGGAATCTGAAAACGCTCAAATTGCAGAAGCTGAAGAGGCTATACAAGGAGCTCAAACTGAAGAAGTTATTCAAGGAGCTCAACCTGGAGAAGTTGATCAAAGAGCTCAAACTGAAGAGGCTGTAGAAGTAACTCATCACGAGGCAAATTCGGCCGCTCCGATAGAGGACGCGATCTCAAGACCTTCAATTGAGCAGTCTATACAAGTAGCTCTTGACGAGACGATCCCAGTAGCTGAAATCGAGGACGCGGCTCCCGTGGCTCAGATCGAGGATGCGACTCCAGCACCTCAAGTCGAGGAAGCTATTCCAGTGAATCAGATCGAGGAAGCTATCTCAGTAACTCAGATCGAGGAAGCTATCCCAGTAACTCACATCGAGGAGGCAGTACAAGGAGTCGAAGCTGAGGAGACACGGATCGCTGCAGAGGCTGAAGAAACTCAACTAGCAACTGGCCTCGAAAACGCTCCAATAGATGCTGAGGCTGACGAGGTCGAGTCAACCATTGTCAGTCGAGACAAAGAGAGTCTCG